>ML677384.1:3559368-3635737 GCA_007922305.1 Dermatemys mawii | reverse complement strand
AAAAAAAAAAAAAAAAAAAAAAAAAAAAAAAAAAAAAAAAGGTTTAGCACATAACACACTTTCTACAAGGCTTTCATATCTATAAATAAAGTGTCGCAGCACCTCTGGGAAAAAGGTATTTTGTCCCTATTTTACAGAGGTGGAAATTGACAGCGGTTGCAAGTTCAAGCCACAAACAGTGGAAGCGCTAATAGGATCCCTATTCCTCGGTTTATTTCTCAATGACACTTCAACACAGGGTTGGGACCCCGGCTAACATTTTAATTCAGCTGCAGGATTTAGTATGCTGCTGTACTCAGATTTTATTTTCTTTTTCTTGTAACTTTGGGGGCCTTACTTTATCCTAATAGGTAGACATGGCTGGTTCTGAATTTCTCAGTGCACTCACTGCACAGAAGGAGCTCTCTCAGCCTGTGGTTGAGTGTTGTCCCTCTTCTCTCCAACTCTTTGCAGGGGAGGGAGATTGGCCTATAAGGTGAAAAACTCTTGCACCTCAAGAAGTGCACCACTTTCAGCAGGGTGTCCTCTCCTTCCACCCACTCCAAATATTACTAAACCATTTAATTTCCACTTGTCCCTTTATTTAAATAGGAAAAGAGGAGAGTGGCTCTGGTTTCTAACTACAACCCATTGTACAAGCATTAGCACACTGTCAACAAACTCAGACTAGTATTGCCAGTTCCAAGTGTTCCCCCTGCAACATCAGTCAGGTGCACCCAATCACAGGTATGTTAAATAGGTGATCTCACACCTGAGGTAAGTATATTTAAAATCCATTTCCAACATCTAAGGTTATTTACATAAGTAACTAGTCATGTATTTTTGGAGGGTAAACCTACTTTTTTTAAAAAAATTGAAAGCTGAGAATTAGTATCCATATAAACCTTAAGTCCAAAGAAATGCGTATTTCATTACAATGCACTCTTACAATTAGCCATTTACTTTTAATTGTTTTATCTTGATTTTGAATATTTTAAGGGATACATTTACTGAGACTCCCCACAAAGAATCAACTGAGATTTTTCGACAAGTGTACATTCAGTAGTTTAACAGGCAACATGTAGAAGACAATGTATGATAAACTTGTGTGGATGAGTTTTGGCTGAAACAGCTATCAAGTGTATAATTTTATGTACTTGGCTGTTGTGAGAACATTGATAACGAGTCAGTTTAACATTCCACCAGCTTCGTGACAAAATGTTTGTCTTCAGCTAGTGGCAGTTTACGCATTACACTGTTCCTGTCTTTGAAAACAGACTGATTCATGCAACAGCAAATGTAATCTGTTGGCATTTGTAGAGCGCTTATCCTTGTAGTGCCCTATATGAACACTGTTTCTGGATTAAAAGACAGGAGCAATAAACGAATGTAGTGCAACTCAATAGTTTGACCAATTTGTCAGCTTTTCCAGAAAATGGTTCTTGATTGCCTTCAGAGTTACACAGCTGGATTCAGGCCATACCCATTTTCCAAACCAAGAGTTACTGGGTGGCCAAATCTGTAATTGACACCCTTTACAACCTAACTTTGAAGGGGTTACTGCAGCTAATGCTACATTTCAGAGTTAATCACCTTACTCTAAATAAAGACTACAGCCTATTGAAGGAGAAATATTTTATTGTTTCGATGATAGACTGAAAGGTTTCACTGTGAAAAACAGTTATCTAAGATGTTACACAGTATCTCTCAGTATTTTGGTCAGTTTCTGAATCTTGGTTTTTGTTGACATGTCAGCATACTTATCCCCAATACTGACAATCATTCCACCCAAGATTGATGGATCAGTCTAGGAAGAAGAAAAAGTTACACACATTTATTAAATGAAAATCCACTGACCACATAGTCAATTGTCAATCTTTTCTATGCAGTCAAGAAAAAGCTTTGTCTAATTAATAGGAATCTTGTTCTTGCAGTTACTATGATGCAAGTTTAGTAGTTATTAAAAATGTCACTGCATTTATAATCAAAATGAGAGTTTAATATGTACATCAAATTTTACTAGACAAAGAGGCTATAAGATGCATAATTTTTTTTTACAATAGATCTTTCAATGAAGTCTGTACCTCAGATCTGCCTGTTGGTTGCAGAAATTGCTTCACTTTATGGAATTTATTCACAAGTCATTAGTCCTTACCTTCGTCTCCAATTTCAAGACTTCTTCTTTAGCCAAGAAACCACTCAAAGCTGTTTTTAATTCAGTAAGGCTGGCCTGATCCAAGGGCTTGGGGGGAGGGAAGAGAAATTTAAATAAATAAAAAAATTAAAATAAATCCAAACTATAGAAAATGAAGTACCGTATTTAAATATCCAACGTCCAAAATACCTGAATTTTCTATTCTCAAGCTTAATACACAAGCTAGAGGTGGGACTAAAGGAAGAAAGAGTAATAAGCGACACTTTGGGTAAAACAGTGAAGGTGGGAAAGCATAAAAATAGCATTTGTTTGGTGTGCCTTGGACTAGTTAGTTTCTGTTTTACTTAACAACATGAATGGATGTTATATCATTTAGGAATATGTTGTTAACATCAAATTGTTGCTTTCATCTTACTGAAAGAAATGGCAAGAGTGCATGCCTTTACCAACACTCCATTTTGACGGAGACTGTTTTTGATCAGCAAGACAGCTGGGTCTAGGTTATACAGGGAAGGTTTATTTTCTGTTGCAAACATGTACTAAAGATTGAAGATAGGAAAGATGGTTAAATTACTGAACTGGGACTCTACTCTCTGAATTGCAATTCTCAGCTTTGCCCAGGCTTCCTGTATGACCTTGGGCAGTCACCTCAGTTCCCCATCTACAAAATGGAGATGATACTCTCCTACCTCACAGGGATATAGAAAGTATATGGTCAGGAATGTTTGCAAGGCATTCAGCTACTCTGGAGATGGGGACTACACTGGAATCAGAGCAGATTTTCCTGTGAACAGCAACACTCACAGATTCGAGCTGTTTTGCTGTTAAGTTATTGGAAAAAAATAAACAGTGACATCAGTGTCTTTAAAAGCCATAAAAGCAGGTATGAGCACAAGAGTGGTAATTTTAGCCACAGAAACTTAGTGCATAGACAAGAATTTATGCACCCAAACACACGTGCAAGCCTTTTCACATGTCCTATACGTCATTAACTAGGCTGTTCTTTCAGCTCACAACAATGCTAGTGTCTGAAGTTGATGATGTAAACAAGAAATGGAAATGTTGAGTTATTTAGCCTGGCTAGGAAGTTAATTACAGCTCAGTCCTAGGTTTTCAGAGACTTACTAGGAAAAGTCATTGGCTGACAACCTAGGAAGAACCAAAACTCTGACAAGATTAGAAGTATTTAGTCACTGCCCACCAGAGAAGCTAGTGACCTGTAGGTAAAAATGCAAGCTCCACTGGCTCTTCAAGTTTTGAGCCTCATGTTGAGCAGCCTCCCACCTCCATTTCCCACAGACCAAGAGCGAAGGGAGCAGGTTTTCCTATCATTTCTGAGAAATTCCTCCTGTGGTTTTCCTCAACCATTTGTCCCCAATACTGCTCATGGTCAGTTGTGTGAACACTGGGAAACAACTGAAGTCAGCTAAAGAAAAAAAGTGCACAATGCTTTTGCTTTCAGGTCAATGGTTGCTGGGGATCTGAAAGCCAGTGTACAAGTACCTTTCATTCAGGTATTGTGGTGAACATGCAGTGCTGTTCATTTCAAGCATACCCAAGCTCAACCAGTTCGGGCTGCCTTGCGCAATTAAGCCAAAAAACCTGCAGCCACCACCAATTAAACCCAATCCTGCAGTTCTTATGTTTCTAACTTACGTTAGCAGTGGTGACTGAGCAGAGCACTTCTCCACGGTGCGCACTCATGATCTTTCCAAAAGCAGAAATTACATCTGGAGTCTGTTGCAAGCGACCATTTTCAGCAAGCACTTCTGGAAAATGAGACATTGCAATGTTTAAAACAAGTTACATATGAAAAATATATTCAATACAAACTGAGTTAAGAATGCAAAAGAGCAAACCACCATCAGGTGTTTCATTTTACATAGACATTTAAGAAATGAAGACAATGCAAGTAGATTTGGTCATGAAAAACCATATTTGCCAGTGTAATGCTCAGACCATAGTTATATCAATGACTACTTACTCATAAAGTTGATAGTGATCGGAGACAATTTATCTTTTACTAAAGCATCATTTATGGTTTTTTGTTTAATTACACCCTTTACATGAGGATTCATGACAACACTAGACAATTTGGGGTCCTTCAGAAGAGTCTATAAAAGATAAAACATAGGTAACGATCACTAATCAAACCTTGTGCACCCATTTTTACCCACATCCTTGGAAGATGCACATGTTTATATTAAATGAATGAAGAGGAACTTAGAAGTTTCTACTCTGCTTTGAAACTTTCCACAAACTTCTAATAAAAAGTTTCTTAATCTTTCCTGACTACTGAGCTGGATAAACAAGGAGAAAATCCCCCATGCCCAAAGCATAGAAGAGTATGATGAAAAATCCCAGGGCAAGTCTACAATACAGAATTACTGCAATATAATTACATTGCTCAGAGGTGTGAATAATCCACACCTCTGAGCAACATAATAATACTGAATAAAGTGCTCCTGTAGACAGCACTATAGCAGCAGGAGAGCTTTTTCCCACCAACATAGCTACCGCCTCTAGCAGAGGTGGATTAATTATACCAATGGGAGAGCTCTCTTTGGTCAATGGAGAGTCTCTTCATTAAAGCACTACAGCAGCACAGCTGCAGTGTTTTTAGTGCAGATCTTTCCCCAGGAACTAAAAAGCTAGCAAGGGAAGATAACCAGAATATGCAAATGTGAAAGTGACAAGTGTAGATTAAAAAACCCCAAATACCACAAAGACCATATCCACACTGCCCCACGGTGCAGACATGGGATGTGAATTGTAGAACACATCTAAATGTTGTGCTCTAGCTGTCTTGTATGGTCATTGCTGACACAAGCTAAAAAGATATTAGTTTGTATTAACTAATCCTCTTTCAAACAGGATTCACACCTTAATAGAAAAAGTGAAGAGTCAGCATTACTAGACCAGAAAAGCAACAACATGTGTTTAATACTAATCATATATTCATAAATCCCAAAATTAGGATTTGCTAAGGACTGAGAATTCATCCTCCATAATTGAAAAGGGGGGAAACAGTATAAGAAAAACCATTTCCCCAACACTTAATTTTAAATTGTTTAGAGAAGTAACTTGCCAAGACCTACTTACCGATACTCTAAGCAGCTCCTTTTCTACCTGGTCCAGTTTCTTTTGTTTAGAAGCAGCAGAGTAGAGAGCAGTAGCATAGCGACCTTCCAGTCCATAAACCTGGATTGGAGGCTTGAAAAGCAGAAGAGTCAAACTAGTGACTAATGCTTGAGACAGTTATTAACTCAGAGCAGGTTTAACATCAGGAGATGTACAACTTTCCTCTTGGAAAACAACCTACCCTTAAAGGTTTTAATCTACCACAAATACAAAAAAAAAAAAAATTAAAAATAAGAGGTTTTAAAAGCCCGGTGTTGCCTAGTTGCATTTTTATTTTTTTTTGGTATTCATGGGATAGGTGATAAGAATGGCTTAGCTCTCTGTGCTTTTCTGGATGACATTAAGCAAAAGGCAATGGAGGGCTGCACTCTCAAGGGTTAAACCCCCTGGCCCAACCACCTTGTACCTCTGAGCCTTCTTTCTCCATGAACCCCCTCTGGGAGTCCACTCACACTGGACTCACAAGGCCTCCACACCCAGAGGGAGCAATGCCACCCCACGGTGACTCTCCGCCAGTGTAAAACAGAAGGGTTTATTGTACATCTGAACACAGCACAGGCAGTTCTCAGGGCCCACGAGCCTAGAAAGCTTCAGCACCATGCGACCAGGTGTCTCGGGCTGCTCTTTGATCCCAGTCCAGAAGTGACCTCCTTCCAGCCAACCACCCTGTATTACCTTCCCCACAGCCCACCTCCTCCTTCAGTCCCAAGCAAACAGAACACCTGGGCCTTCTCTCTTCCATCCTTTGTTCCTGCTGGCCAGAACTGGATGCCCGATTTTAGTGGCAGAGTCAATTAAACTCCCATCAAAGTCAACAGGAGTTTGACTGGGTCGGACAACAAATAGTGTGATAGCTGCTAATTATGCCACTGCACTTAACCAGGATTTTCAAGAGAGACTAGTAATTTTGGGTGCTCATCTTAAACACCTCAAAGGGGCTTGATTTTGAGAAAGTAGTGAACACCCACTATCAAGAGTTTGGGCCTGTTAATGTCTGTTAAGCTAGTCACACAAAAATCACTAGTCACTTGAAAAAAATCTTTGAACCCGTAGATAAAATATTTAGCTCATCTTTCTCCAATAGCTCCTTGGGGTGCCTTTGATATAATCATCAAGTTTAACTTCCCATTGAGCTTCTCATATTTAAAATAATATGAATTAGTTACAATGTTAAAAAGGTTGCAGCAGTCTTGTTTTCACTCAAATCACTTTAAGCAGAAAGCCCTGGTAAAAATCTTTTGGCATCTTTAAAAGGAATTCCTGTTTTGATAGATGGGATTTATTTCTACTACTATCACTACACTGGAAGCTACAGAGATGCAGCAAACCTGTCCTGGTACTGGAGAGACGCCATAGGATTAAGGAGGCAGCACTATGGACACTGAGAAAAAGGATCTATCCTCATACCCCATGCCAAAGGGCAGGTGAAATTCATGCAAACTAACTGTCCAGGTAACGAACAAAAACGAGTTGCTAAGATCTGGAAGGTGGTCAGACACTGCAGGCAACCTCCCCCATTACAAAAATAACCAGCTTGAGAACAACCTAGAGACATTCAAATTAAACAGAATTACTATGGCATTATGCAAACAAGTAATCAAGGGGTTCAAGTCTGTCCCACGGGAGGCGGCGGAGTGTGTCCGGTAGATGGGGCACACACACGGGGCCGGGGCGCTAAGGGAAGGGCCGGGGCAGCTGAAGACGGGATCGCGCCTTGCCCCGGCACGACACGACAAAGAGCCGCAACATCCGCCCCTTGAAACCGCCCCGAGCGACCCCACCGGGTGAGCCGGGTCCTACCTTCACCAGCTGGGTCGCGGGCCTGGCCAGGGCGGTGCTGAAGAGGCGCAGCTGGAAGAGAAGGGGGGGCGGGGGGGTCACGTTTCATTCTCCTCCACCGGGCAGCGCGTCTCGCCATCGCTCGGGCCGCGGGCTCGCCGGGGGGCTCGCCGGTGACCCCCCCGAGCCGCTTTCCGGACCCGAGCGAGCCCCGCGCTCACAGGCCGAGTCCCACCCGCCCCCGGCAAGAAGAGAACCCAGGAGTCCGGGAGGCCCCCCCCACCGCCTCGGGGTCCCCAGGCCCGACTCGCGGTGGGGGGCGGGAGGGAGAGCGGCCGCCGGGCCCGGCCGAGGAGCCCAGGGACCCCAGGCCGACCCGGCCCCTTCCCGCGAGCCCAGCGCCGCTGTCGGTCACCTGCCCCGGGAGCCCCGCGGCGGCCGCCATAGTCTCCTGCTGCTGTAGGTCAAACCGGGGCCCTCGCTCGCTGGCGGCTAGGACGCATGCGCACTATTACACAGCCCCTCCCCCGCCCCGGGGCACACTGGGAAAGCGAGTCCTTGTGCCCCGGCCGCTCCTGGGGATTTGTAGTTTGTTAGCGAGCGCCGCGGCCACACGGGAAGGGGAGAAGGGGGGAACGGGACGTGACGCAGAGCGGTGGGCGGAAACAGCTTCAGCCCTGGGCACCGTGAATCAGGCCCGCCCGGGAACATGAGCTGGACCCGGAAACCCCGAGATGTTCTCAGCCCGCCAGCGTGGTGCTCTAGCTCTTTGTTATGAAAAGGAGTAAACAACACTTCCTTGTTTACTTTTTCCACACCAGTCATGATTTCCTAGACCTCGGTCTCTTTTCCAAGCTGAAAAGTCCCAGTCTTACTAATCTCTCCTCATACAGAAGCTGTTCTAGTCATTTTTGTTGCCCTTTTCTGAACCTTTTCCAAGTCCATTATATCCCTTTTGAGATGGGGCGGCCATCTATACACCCGGTATTCAAGATGTGGGTGTACCATGGTTTTATACAGAGGCAACATGATATTTTCTGTCCTATTATCTATCCCTTTCTTAATTGGCCCTCCTCATTGTCTACCATCTCTGACAGAAGTATGGAACCTTCACGTCTCTGCACGGTTGTCATGAGCGTTGCAAGCCAAGGTGTGCCATCCTGCAGTATTTGCTGAGCCTCAAGAATAGACACGGGGGAGATGATTGCGTGCAGAACAGATTGCTGTGGGACATAGCGACAGCCAGTTCAACCTGGTGGTGGCATTCACGGAGCAGCTGCAGATGGCGGAGTACTGGTTCTGGGCCTGAGAAACAAGTTCCAAGTGGTGGGAACACATTGTACTGCAGGTCTGGGATGAGCCGTGCCTGCAGAACTTTTGGATGCTCAAGGCCACATTCCTGGATCTGTGGGCTGAACTTGTCAGAATGAGAGCTGCACTGACAGTGGAGAAGTGAATATAGATTACACTGCGGAAACTTGCAACTCTGGATTGCTACCGGTGTTTAGTCTCTATTTAGTCTCTGAACTAAATACAAGGTGGAATAGATTTCTTTATTATAAGTAAACTCATATTATAAGAGAACATTCCAGGTTCAGTGGCCTGTAACACCTCTCCAGTCAGAAGAGAACAAGCAGTGTTAGTGGGTTACAGAATGTTGTCTTTTACAATTTTCTTAAGTTACCAAAGCAATATTTGTGAGTTGATGATTGCAATAGCCCCAATGGCAGAGGTCCCCAAAGTGTGGGCCATGCCCCCAAGGGAGCATGGAGGACCGTCAAGAGTGGGAGGGGGGTGCAGCATAGCTGGACCAGCCTTGGGTGGGGAGGGAGTGCCACCCAGTCCTTCCCCGCCTGCAGTTTTCGCTCCAGTCTGGCCCACAGCCTCATCTCTGGCTCCCAGCCCCGTGTGCACCTCACCCTATCCCCGGCCTCGGCTCCATTCCTGGCTTGCGGGCAAGGCTGGGAGTGGAGCTGCAACTGGCCGCCGGCCCAGCTTCAGACCCCCACCACAGCCCGCCTGCAGCTATGCTTCCACTCCCAGCTGCAGCCCTGTATGTGTCCTCCCATTCTCAGAGCCACAGCCCCACTCCTGGCCCTGGCCCTGGCTCAGAGTGGCTGGGAGGAGGGAGGATCGGACAAGGGTAAGGAGTGAGTGACCCTCAAAAGTTTGGGGACCGCTGACCAAAGGTGTGAGGACACAGTCTGATAGGCGGCAAGAAAAATGTTTTCAACTCACTTATAACTCTGTGATGTTGTGTGTCTGCACATGTGCAGAGTGCAGGACTATCAGTACCCCCAGAAACATCCAGAGGTAGGATGTGTCAGCTATTAGACATGCTTTTTTTTAAGTTTCTTTTTTTTTATATGTATTTTCATAGACAGTTTTTGTTGTGGTCAATCCATCTGGCAGGTCACGATAGCTGAGCCAATCAGGTCTCAAGGGGGGAAATATAAATAGATTATCTTAACACAGCCATGTCACATTAGTGGCTCTTTTTCCCTGCCAGAGCAAGCACAGCTCTGCATTTGGTGACAACACTGAGGAATTTTGAAAACAAGGAGGAGCTGATGTTATCAACTATTGGATAAGCCAGATGTATACAGCATATTTTTTTATCACCTTGCAGTAACAAAGGTGTTTGAGCTATTCTGGAGTAACAACACAGTCAGTACAAGGCAGTTGTTTAGCAGTGAGGGAAAAGGCTCAAGAAAATGTCTCAAAAATAAGATCAGAGAGCAATGTGCTGACATGCATGTGTCACGGTACAGAAGTGTAATTTTTGTGTTGCAACCTTGTGTACAATGACAAAAGTGGGAAGTCTATATAAAGAACAAAGGCAAATGTTCTGCCTATTAACTTGTTTTCAAAGGGAATCCATAAGTATTTCAAATACTATTTTTAATGCTTTACACTACTTTCAATGTTTTCTTTGCTAATAAACTGTATGACCTTCTCTGCAATGGAAAGGGAATAATAAAAAAAAACCCACAGATTTTCAGTCAGGGTTTTACATACAATAACCCTGAAATTCAACTCTGTAGAATGCTTTCTAAAAAGTCCTGAAAACACAGAAATGTGGGGTTGGTCCTCTCTGCTCCAAAAACTTTTTTTTAAAAATCAAATGTTATCTAATAGGTATTGTGATGACTTGGCAGTTTGTCATACAGCTAAAGTGTCGCTTATGATTTTCTGAGCTATAAAACTCATGCACATAAGTTACTTTAGTTTTACTGTGAGATAACATAGGGTTGGTGAACCCATACAACGTGAACTGTTGACCTTGCGTACTTACCTTGTGGTAAACATCTCAACTGTCTCACTTAACAGTCTTCAGTGAGATAACTATCCTGACGTGACCACTTACTTGTCAGCATTTATAATGAGTCTATGATTTGAAAATATCTGATAATTGCTTAAGTGCAACACTTGATGTCATCATCATGTTTCCATCTTCTCTGATTAGCAGAGGGACACTTTTCCATGCTGCAAAAGGAAGAAAGGTTTTTGTCGTGCACACAATGTAAAAAGCCCTCCAGTTTTTTGAACAGTATCATCACTATCCACAGGGTGGACATCAGGAGTAGTCAAAATGAGAATTGTGCTGACCTCAAGATGCTGTTGGCCAGGGATGACAAAAGACATTGCAGATTGGGTATATAAAGTAATGAAACAAAATCCTGAAATGTATAGTTGAAATCTAAATACAAATTTGAAATTTACAGTGCAAAGAATCAGAGAGGTAGCCATGTTAGTCTGGATCTGCAGAAGCGACAAAGAGTCCTGTGGCATCTTAAAGACTAACAAAAATATTGAAGAAGTGACAAAGAGTCCTGTGGCACCTTAAAGACTAACTAAAGTACTAGAGCATAAGCTTTCGTTGGCTAATACCCCCTTCGTCGGATGCATGCACCTGTAGGAGAACACTTCATCCTCGCTGGACACACCATAGAAGATTTAAAGGTCAGCATTTTGCAGCAAAAAAACTTCAAGACCAGACTGCAAAGCTGCAATTCATTTGCAAATTTGATACAATCAATCAAGGATTGAACAAAGATTACGAGTGGCTAGCTAACTACAAAAGCAGCTTCTCTTCTCTCGCTATTCACACCTCCAGTTCAGCTGCTAGAGGAACACCTCACCCTCCCTGATTAGAGATAACAAGCTGGTTCAGCCTCATTGGACTAACCCTGTTATCTCCCACCTGGTCCTTGCCTACCTATTTATACCTGCCGCTGGATACTTGCACTGCATGCATCCGACGAAGTGGGTATTAGCCCACGAAAGTTTATGCTCTAATACTTTAGTTAGTTTTTAAGGTGCCATAGGACTCTTTGTCACTTCTGCAATTCCAGACTAACACGGCTGCCCCTCTGATTCTTGAAAAATATTGAAGCATAAGCTTTTGTGGGCTAATACCCACTTCATTGGATGCAGAGAATGATATTTATACATTTAGTGTGAAAATGTAAATTCTGTTCCCTTGCAATAACATTTTCATACATGAATGTTAATATTGTATTATTCCATCTAAATGAGTGATGTCTGCATTGCCAAAAAGTGAGAAAGGAATTAAATCTGGATATCACCTTGAAAAGCATAAAAGTGAATTTTGGATTCTGAGACATCTACTACGACCTTCTGAAATTTCTTTTACATTCTTTCCATTGTCAATGCACTAGAAATGTTCTTAGTGCACGCTGCATATATTCACTTCCTTAAAAAGCAGTAAGAAATCTTTGAAAGAGAGAGTAAAAAATAATTATTTGTTGTAGTGGGGCAGCTGCCCCAAAGCAGGAGACCAGGGGTTAAAAGCAGCCCTTGGAGAGGGT
The DNA here is from genome assembly GCA_007922305.1 of Dermatemys mawii. Taxonomy (NCBI): domain Eukaryota; kingdom Metazoa; phylum Chordata; order Testudines; family Dermatemydidae; genus Dermatemys; species Dermatemys mawii. The sequence goes on along the minus strand of ML677384.1, from coordinate 3,623,851 downwards.
TGTGGCTGGGACCCATTTAGAAAAGGGGTTAAGAGTAGCCACAGCTGTGGCCACATCTAGTCAGGCCACAGCTGGCCCTGATATAAGGCCCAAGGGAGGAGATGGGTCAGTCTCACTCCAAGGCTGAAGTGAGAAGGACCTAGCTGCCTGGGAGAGACAGGGTATCTGAAACAGCGGTGCTGGGGAAGAGCAGGCAGAGCTGGGGAGCTCTGGCCTGCTGAGTCCCCAGGCTGAGGCCTAGCTGAAGGCCAAAGGAGGTACTGGGGCTGTAGAGAGACAGCTGAGCCAAGAAAGACAGTAGGTCCAATCCCCTTGCCAATGATGAGTGGCATTGCAGACTGTAGTTTGTCCCAGAGAAAGGGGGCTAGATGAAGTCTGGCAGTAGCCACTGAGGCAAGGTGGGTTTAGAGGGTTCCCCTGTGAGGAGAGGCCCAGAATGTGGGGGTACTGTTATGGGCAGAACCCCAAGGTAAGGGGCACCGGGGTCCAGGAGTGACATGGGGGTCTGAGGAAGGAGAGATGCTGGCCACCAGGGGGTGCTCAGAGTGCTGGAATTGAGCTAATTCCCAGATGACCAGCAGGAGGCGCTACAGCTGTGAGTCTGCAACCTATTACCTTTATTATTATTCTTATCCATTTTTATTATTGCTACACCATGAGGCCTTGAATTTGTAATGAGTTCAATGCATATGTGTGGCATAACAGTGCAACAATGACCTTTAGTGCTCCTTGCTCTGGCGTGGCATATTTCTTCAGGTTTATTCTTGTATCATTTTTCCTACCCCTATTCCTGTATCTTCTTTTTTGTTTTGTTTTCTTTATATATATATATATATATAAATGGAAATTAGATTCTGATTATGTGGTTGTGAAAACAGTATTTTACTCTGCTTACTACGTATGGGCTTCTTGAGAAAATTTAATAAGAGAGATCCAAAGTATGACTATAACTGGTACCTTTGCATATAGGTCAGTCAGCCCTGGGAATTGGTGGAAATGGATTTAGCAGGGCCATTAACAGCAGCAAAGAAGGGATACCAGTATATGCTGACAGTCATGGATTAAAATCTTACAAGATGGGTGGAAGTATTTCCACACTGAAGTAAGTCAGCATATCGGGTAGGAAAGAAAATGTACAAAGCTAGTATTCGATTTGGATGTCCACATAGATACTGTCAGATTGCGGTTCTGAATTCAATGATGAGGTAAAGACTTATTTCTGAGGTTATATTTTTACTATTTCTTCAACCACACTATCAGGTCACAAATAGTTGATGGTGAACATGAGCTTTGTTGCTCTTGTGAGGTTTTTTTTTTACTGTAAATTGTTGCTGATGAGTTTTTCTGAACACCCATCCTATTTTTACAAACACTGCGGTTGGTCACCCCATCAGGGTTGTTAAAAAAAAAAAATTTTGGTGTCTTCTTACCCACCCAAAAACCCCCCCAACTGTGACGGAGTCAGACCAGAAGGATATAGGAGAGTGCTGGAAGGCAGGTATATCAGCCTCAGGATGTGCAGGTCCCTGTTCCCTGGACAGCCAAACAAAGGCTACTCCAGACCAATCAAGACACCTGGGGCCAATTAAGAACCTTCTAGAAAGGAGTAGAAACAGCTAGCCTAATTGGGACACCTGAAGCCAATCAGGGACTAGCTGAATCCAGATCAAAACCTCCCGGTTAGTCAGGTGGGCTGTGGGTGTCAGGAGCTGTGGAAGGAGGTTGTGCTGTTGGTGAGACTGAGTGGTGGACAACATATCCAGAAGGAAGAAGGCCCTGAGGTAAGGGTGAAGTGGAGTTTGAAGAAGCAGGTACTGCTGTGGGGAAGTAGCCCAGGGAATTGAATTGTGTTTTGTGGATAAAAGGTCAGCCATCTTAGCTGATACTATTAGTGTCCCTGGGCTGGAGCCCGGAGTAGAGGGCGGGCCCGGGCTCCCCCCCTTTCTCCACCTTCCATACTGGCCTGTGATGAAGGTAACTCACTAAGTGGTGACTCTTGCCAATTATACTGAGAAAGGGAGGTCACTCTGGGGCCTAGATGAGTTTCTGAGGCCCCTAAATCTGACAGGAAGCACAGGACCCACAAGTACAAACTTGGAGCTTTGTCACACAACGTATTATTCCAGGTAATAATACTTAAAATATGATAGTAAACCACAGTAATCACACCTAAAATCAATGGCAAATTGAGGAAGGAACATATATACAGACTTGTCCAAAGGAAAGTTTATAGCATAACTTATTTTCTTTCAGTTTTACGTGGATATTTGCAAAAAAAATTGGATTAGAATGTAGTTTTACCAGACCATTCACAAACCAATATATTGGATGAAAACACTAACCAGTCCATCAAAAGGTAATTTTAGGAATGGGGAAATTATGTAGTAAAGGCAAGTAGAATGCATCATGCCAGAAGCTGCAAATTTGTTCTAAATCTTCAAAGTCAATTTCATTGCAAGTCTTTTTATCACATGTGAAATGAAAAATAATCGTATCAATGCGCTGTGATGGTTTCCTCCTTATGCCTTTTTGATTCCATATAATCTGCCTCAGTCAAGACGTTATGTTTACTTTCCCCTCACAAATTAATCAATCACCATTTGTTACAGAGCATTGCAGAAGTTGGTGGTTGACACTGGAAGTAATTGGAATGAATTTCTTGATGTCACTTTGTTTGGTTTAGGTCGCAAAGAAAACAGAATGACAAAAATGTCACCCTTTTCAACTATTGTATGGCTTTGAAGTAAAATTTCCAGACCAAGTCTCAGAAAATTACACAGTAATTGTAGTTAAATACCATCAGTTTTTATGTAAATGTTGTTCTATGATTCTTCATTTCATAAATACAACCCCTTCTCCACTTGTTTACAAAGCTACCCATTTTCAAGGAACTCAGTGAACAAAACTACAAAGAGTACAGCATAAATTTGAAATCCAGAAAGAATGCTGATATTGCACTGGCTTCTAGTAATATTTCTCAAGCACAGGAAATACAATATGCTAGAAGAAAGTTATAAATCTGGGAAAATAACATTTGAAGTTGGACTGTATTATGTTACTGAATGCGAGAGAGAGAACAAGAAAGGAAGGTTTGCTGTGGCCGACCTATTATGGACCATATGATGTTACCATTGTTGTAGGTAAGAGTTAAATTGGAAACAATTCAGGGAAACTTTAGGTCTGTGTACAGTATCTCCCACTTAAAATCCTTTAAAGAGTCACCAACATTAGGGTGCTGAAAACTGATCCGAGGAAAACTTGGAAATGGAGACTGCTGTGGGTGACATTGGAAAAAACAGCCCCTTCAGAAGAGATTGGAAAAATGGGTAGTGATGTATCTCGCAAGTCTCATGACAGCAGAATGATAAAGACAGAGGTCAAAGACATAGAAGAAGAGGCTTGTGCAGGGGAAGTTGTAAGCAGTGATCCAAGTAGTGTTGATGACATGCTTATGGAGGATGGGGAAGAAAGACAATGGTTTCTCAAATGTAATTACTTACCAAACCACACTTTTTTAAAAAAAGAATTTGTTAACATACTTCATAAATGGAAGTATGTTAAAAGTTTTAATGTGAAAATGGCAGCATTCACCGTGGTAAAACAGAAAAATGAAATTGTATTACTATGTACGTAATGTATTTTTTTCTAGCAAAATTTGTACACCCCCACAAGGTTACACTGAGACTGGAGGCCAATGTGAGGAAAAATCAGTTTTTATGACTTTTCGTCTCATGGCCTGAAGCCAAGAACCTCACTGGATGATGAGGTAAACTTGGGTGGTGACTAGATTGATTTTTATCAAATATTTTTGAAATTTTAACTATTCTTTCGTAATCTGTAGGTTGTTGATGCATTGTGTGGTCGAGCAAGTGGAACAGTAGGCCACTTATTGTGATGATACATGGAAATATCAATAATTAAACCATCAAATAATATGTGGTAAAACATATTTAAGTCCAAATAGCCTGGAAGTGTGATTTCAACAGTGATCTAGACCCTGGTTAGTCAGTTTTTAAATTAAGACAGAGCACATGGGGAGGGGAGTCTTAAAGAAAAGCTTTTTTTATCCATCTTATGTAATTTATCTGTAACCATAAGGATCCCTTCCATGTATGTATTTATGAACTACATCACATTCTTTGTGTCACAATGATTAGTCCATTTAAAAACTTGTTTGTATGTCAGCAGGTATAAGCCATCTTTTCAGTAGTTTCCACTAGCATTCTGTCAGGCAGAGCAACACAAATGCAACTGAAGGTAAATGTTAAGTTTTCATGCCCAACATGGGCAAAGCACATGTTCATGAAGTCAGTTAAACACTTTCTTAAGAAACAGTAAATACAGTGGTATGTTTGGGAATGAGTAATAGTAAGCATGTACTGAAATTGGGAAATACAGTATAATCTACATTGCATTGTTTGCTTCATTGCAAGTATAACTGCATTTTTAATTCTTTTTCCAATGAACACAGAGTGGAACTATGCAAAGTGATATATTATTGCTTCCTTTCAACATATCAAATAGTAGGTTATTGTGGTAAGATATTTTCCATTGTTATATTTTGGGATTGTCTACACTAAATGTAGTACTGTGTAGCAGTGATATAATTTCGTGTACTGTGGGTTTTCAATAAGTTTAATAAATACAAATGGAACTTCAGTGGTAGTCTTGAAATTCTGAGGACCGCAGTTTAAAAAATTAAAATACAAGTGAAAATATGGTGTTATGTTGGTAATGTAAACTTAAAGAATATAGTCTGTAGTGTTTTTAATCAAGAAATTCACACTACGATTTTCTCTTGTGTGTTAGTGAGACGTTACAAATGAGAATATCTGCATGCAACATTTTGAAAATTTAACAATTTTTATATTATATTACCAAAAATGTATGTCTATGTATTTATACTTACAGATAACATTAATGGAAACAAAAGAATTGTTAATAATTGACCAGTTGTCTGATGAGACAACATATGAAAGAACCTTCCTGAGGAATTGGTGGTGATTTTTTAGATACTGATTTTCATAGTTTACATTAGTGTTAGTGTGAACTATTTTCAGTAAATGTAACAATAGTGAGAATATCCTCTTGATCGCTACAAATTAAAATGGAAGCCAAAATGTTCTTGTACTCACTGTACTTATTAGTAATAGTAATAGACATTGAGTAAACTTGTGCGATTTTTAGCACAGCTAATTACTTCATTGAATGTGGGCACAAAACACTAGCATGAGTGAGACGGTGTTATTAGCAACATGGGCCATACCAAATCAAGAGAGAGATAGCGTAAGACTCTCATATGATAATATGAAACCCAATATTTATATATGAGCATTAAATCATTGCAACCATTCATTAACTAGAAAGAGATTAGTAAATATCTACAGTCACTGTAAGACAAAGTGAACCCACTTATACAGTCAGCCACTGTACTCCCTATAAATTTCAGAGTCTTCATCTACTGAGTAACTGGAAAACCACAATGAAACTCTGGAAAATAAAAACTGTGGAATACAAGAGACAAACTGATGGGCACTAATCCTAAAGGTATTCAATACCAAATTTTTAATATTTGTTAATATGTAATTATGATGGGTTTTCTAATTAGAAGTGGTGTTAGTTTGCAGAAATGTTTTTACAGCATAAAGACATCACTACTGTAGAAACCACACAAGAGACTCTAACTGTTTAGAAGAAAAACAGCAATTATTTTAATGAGTCAGGTAATAACTTTGTTACATGTACCTAGTGAGCCCACAGAAAATGGGAAGATAACAGAAAGAGTGGTATCCTTTTAGATCACAAACAGTTATCTTAATACACCTACAGTGGGGTATGTCACAGGTTTGGGTTCTGCAACGATGACTCTTGTATGAATAATTTCTTTAAGTACTGAAAAATGGGAAGGGGGGTAAATGGCTGATGTTAATAGAGCAGTGAAATCTAAGTGGATGTCTATAGCCACCAGCAGTAAACTAAAGTTTGAGAAACATAGATTAGGGTACCAATATAATTTAAAATATGACTCTCAAAAGGAAAACATTTTGTAATGACTTTTAATGAATGAATCAAGATTTCTGTTTAGAGTTTTGGTCATAACGTAATCATCATTTGAATACTGCACATTGTATTTTTTACAGAGAACATGGAGTACTGCAACTCTGTCACTTGCAAAAAAGAAAATGAAGGTTGCATGATGGTAAACACAATTTTATTAGAAAAAACATGCCATATGTTAGAGCAGATAAGTAAGCAGAATATGATTGTTTATAGTGTAAGAACAAAAACATGAAATTTTATGTATGAAAAAATACATATAGACCCAACATAACCTGCCTTAGGATCAGGATTCTTGTAGTAATTCCACATTAGTAAATATTTCCACAGCTGCTGACAGTCATATCTTAGCTAATTATATTGTTCAAGGAATATTATTTTTAAATGTTATGAGTTAATTGAAATTATATTTAGCATTATTAGTTCTGTGATTTCATTTTCTCATCTATTACTTATCAAACTCTGGTGTGACTCTTGTAACAGCTGGGCACGTGCTCTGCCTTCCAGAGACAACCAATGTAGAAAACTTGACTGAAGAAAAAATACAGCTGGAAAAAATGTGCATAGGTTAGATCTTTACAAAAAATGGAATTGTTTTGTGAAGAGACATATTTTTGGTTTTCTTGGAATATAAATGAGCAATAGAGAAGTTTAATTTAAATGTACATTTCAATAAAAAAGTGTTAACTCTGTATCTATAAATATGCTTAGATGCTTATTTTAAAAAAAAGTTGAAATGAAAAATAAGCAATTGTTTCCATACCTTCTATTAATAAAGCTTTTAAATTTTGAAAAATACCTGTGTCCACATTTACAGTGGAGATTTTGTCATATTCTTGACAATTGTGATGTAGCTAATTGTGATGGACAGATTATAACCCTGTTCAGGTTCACTTTCCCTGGACCAGAGGATGACAGAAGTGAGAGGTAATAAACTGTGCACTCAGCAAGTCTGGGTCTTGTTACGCAGAGATGAGAAAATAAGGGACTTCCCTTGTAATAATGGAACTGTTGGCAACCCTACCTGTAATTCCCAGCATGCAGGAGTTGGGGCTGTCATTCAGAGCCCTGCAGTGGGCCTGAGGTCCCATAGGACCTGCTGCCATAATAGTAGGCACAGGTAAAGAGTACTTTGTTGTAGGTGGTATTGGGTGGGCAAAACCCCCTGCCACTCCCACCCAAAACCTAGACTCTGGTAATTTGCAGGAAAACAAATTGCTGAAATTCTATATAAAGCAAGCTTAAACCTTTATTTTTTAAAAAATAAGGGGGAATATTTAAATTTAACTAAGGGATAGAAAGAGATTTGATGTCACTTTAAACCCTGTTGTAATTTTTTTTAACATAGTTTAAGCAAGATTTGTTTTATTCTTTTAGTGGAAAAAATTGTCTGAATTCTGTGTGTGTGTATGTATGATTTGTTTTTTAGTAGCATGGGGGAATCACTTTTTTGCAGGATTTGTAGGATCTAAAGTTTTTGTGGATGGGAGTGGGCTAAAAATGCAAGAAACAATGCAGGTGGGAGTGGGTATTGCAGGCTGGGGACAGGAGTGGGATTGTAAATCAAATGCCAACTACAGGAAGACATGAGCAAAAGGTAGTGCTGTTTGATGGATTGGCTACTTATACATGCTGTTGAAAATGATGATCCTCAACAGCTCTACGTAATCTCAAACTTCTCTCAGCAACAGAAGTTGGTCCAGTAAAAGACATTACCTCACCCACTTTGTCTCTCTAACAGCCTCAGATATAAAGAGCTGTAGCCAAGAATTACTGAAAGCAAAAGAATCTTTTCTCTTTCTGTCTCTAACTTTATGTGCCTCTAATTTTGTGTCTTCCCCAACATTTCATCTCACAACTGAGCATATGCTGGTAGAGCAGTGTAAGCAGTGCCCATCCTGTGGGGATCATTTAACTAACTGGTATAAAATATGCACAAACACTGGAACTCCTGCATCATCACCATGTGGGGAGAGGACTGGGTGCTGTTTGACCCAGCACAAAATGTCATTTATCTACCTCATATGACCCATCCCCATGAACCACCTTCATCTCCATGGGTTGTGACAAAGGAGGCATACGTCTCCTCAGTCAGACTACCCTACCCTACCAGTAGGAAAGGGCCATGAACAATCAAACATCAGCCACACTTACATGTCCTGGCTAAAGAACAACCCTTCAGTATCATTGCTGCAGGGGGGTGCTGAAACCAGGTGCCCTTAAATGGATCAGTGAATCAAAGTCTACTGTATTGACTTTAGCATACAATATTGTAAAAACACTATTGAAATCTAATGAGCTAGGATAAACTAGATTCAGAAGTCTCTTTGGGAAAACAGAACATGCTTGTGGGTAAAATACAGGACAGGGATTCAGGAAGCATGACTTTCAGTTCTGTCTCTGCCACAGTCTCCCCGTGTGATCTCTGGTGAGTCGCTAAGGTCTCAACTTGAGAGATGCTGCACACCCCAGATGCCACCTCTGAGGGCAAGAGCTGGCTTTTAATCTCTCCCGTTCTTCCTTTTCTGTAATATGGGACTAAAAATAATTCCTTGTTGTGCAGAGGTGTGGTGAGATTTCATTCATTCACTCTTGTGGTGTGCTATAAGACAGAAAGAGCTAGAGCAATGCAGAATATCATTATTAATGTAAAAAAACTGTAGGCCCTGGGAATCTAGGGCAGATTTGCTAACACTAGGTGTTGCTGTTGCTACAAATTGAGAGCCTTGGTGGTTACTTGAGCCAAACTAGAAAAAGAGCATTAACAAAATTCTCTTTATCAGACTTAGCCTTGATGAAAAACCTGCGATAATGCCTGGACAATAATACGACCAAGCAGTGATTCTTTATTCCTGTAGGCAAAATTCTGCCTGTTCGGCACATACAATGCCCATTGCTGTCATTGGGAGATGTACTTAATATCTGAGGAAAATAATTTTCAACAGCAAACATGAGGAGGTGTGTCAGCAAATCTACTGCACAGTGCTGCCATCTCATGTGTTTTTTGTCATGAGTCTTGAGATATATAGTGTTTTAGTTAAAGCCCTAGCTCCTGGTAGACCAGGGATTACTGGAGAATCTCAGCTTTCATTGGTTTTAAAACAGCATGTTTCTAGCTTTCACAGTATCAGAAAAAACCTAAAAGTGAGACATGTGGACAACCCAAAGGTTCAGAAACCAGCAGGCAAATTAAAAACAACCCCTCATTTATTATTTTTAAACAGCACTCCACTCACCTAGATACAACTATAGGGTCAGGGCCTACCCAGTTTCCCCCAGCTCTTTATGTGAAGTTTTTCATGCAGCAGCAGGGGAGATAAAAGATTTTGTAAAATGTGATGGTAAAACCACAAGAATTGACTGATGAATTCAAGGGCACGCTTAGGACCCGACATTATTTTTATTTTTTATAGCTGACGAGATTTCAAACTGAAAGTATCTCTTCAGCACCAGAATATTCACTGCAAACTTTCCCATGGATGTTTGCAGGAAGCCTGCACACTTTCCTTGCCTCAATCTTGCTGGTTTGCAGCTGAGCAGCCAGGGGTTTTATTCTAATTTAATTTATTAATTGCTAAAATTTTATTAGAAGTGTTATTACTTGAGTACTTATAATATTCCAGTTTATGTATATGTTACTGTAGAACTTTGTTGTAAAGGGACAAATAATTAACAAAATAGAGCCAGGTGTTTCTAACTTTCTCAGCAGAAATACCAAGACTGAGGTTCATTTAAGTTACTGTATTAAAGCTTGTTAGACTCATTTAAAGGTAAGCCGCAGTGAAATATCTTTTTTCGTAAATTTGTTTTATGTGAAGTGGTAAGCGTGAGCAATCATCTATAAAATCAGATGCAATATAAGTGCAGATAATTAGATGCAATAGTTTAGTAATTTGAATATTTTAGAACTTGTACATGAAAAAAGATTGTAAAAACAACAGGTCTTGTATGAATAAGAGCAGTAAATACTGCTAGAGATGCCTGCAGGCAATGTGTAATGGTGGTTGAATTTATTACTTTTAACACTGATACCAGAGACCTGAATCTAGTGGGTGAAGCACTGGACTGGCACTCAGGCGAGCTGGGTTCTGTTTCTCGCTTTGCCACTGGCGCAGTAGGTGACCTTGGACAAGTCACTTCACCCCTTTATGCCTCAGTTTCCTTCTCCGTAAAATGGGGGTGATACTGGCCTCCTTAATGAAGCAGTTTGAGATCTACGGATGAAAAGTGCTAGGTAAGAGCTAGGTGTTGTTATTCTCTTCTCATATGCACTACTGTCAACTAGGTATAATTCCACAGAAGTCACTTGAGGTATGCCCATGTAAAACTGGTGTTAAAAAAAGAGGACGATCAGATTGGTAGCACTATTATTAATTTGTTTTACCATAACACTTAGGAGCCCAGTCATGAACTGCAACTCCTTTGTGCTAGATACTGCACAACACAGAACAAAGAACTCACTATCTAAGTATGCGTGCTGTATCACTGCTGTTGGAGGACAGGAAGATAAACCTATTTTTGAAAAGCTTGCCTAGGAGTCTGATACCATGTGCAGTGAATTATTGGTCTTGGTACATTTGCTAGCGAGCAGGTGTCTGTCACAAAAACCACCTTCAGTTACGGCAGTCTCAACAAAGAGGCCATTGTTTGAATGTGCATGAAAAATGAACTGCTCTCTTTGCCACAGAGGGGGTTATGAGACACCTTGGCAGAGTAGTGTTGCACTGCTGATGCCATGCTATACCTGTCAGTAATCTAGCCCTTTAAATGACTAGGAAGTGCATTTTAAAGGGGAAACACACTTGTCATCCTTACATTTTAAATTTGGGCTGGATTCTGTTCTGAATCACACCAGTGTAAATCTGGAATATTCAAGTCAATAGTATCTCCAGGTGTGGACCCAAACCGGCAAACTGCTCTGCATGGGTGGATATCTTTGCCTGCATGTAGCCCAATTGAAGCCAACTATATTCTGCACAGGTGTAAGGATGTGCCCATATGACATAGTTTGGCCTTAGACTGGTAAATCAGAGAGCATATGTTAAGGCTATATACTGAGACTGCATCTTGTTCATTACCACAAGAGGGAAACCAATACCAATAATATGACTTTTGTTTTTAACTGTGGAAGTTGTGGAATAATGTTTGTCCATTTCAAGTCTACTGAATGTCTCTCTCCCTTTCCTTATAGCAGTTTTGCATCTGAATCTTTCAACCTGGCATATGCAAAACACTGATGAACACTATTTCACATTCCATTTGTTAAATGTGGTGTGAAATTAATTTCCTGGATTTGTCTGGCTTGTTTGAGTGGCATAAATAAAGCTGGTAACAGAAAGTTGTGATGGAGCGGAGTTTGTTGTTTTCATAGTGGAATTAAACTGCTCACATACAAACAGGGAGAAACTTGTCTTGTTTCAAGCCTGGTAAAATAAAGATTCTTCCTCCTTATTTGGCTAAGCATGAAAAACTAAAAAATGTTTTAGGAGACAGGGGCAAAAATATTCTTAGTTGTTTTTCCCTACTTCCAATAACAATAGCATTCAGGTAATGTTCTGAAAACAGGACTTTAGGCTTTAGCCCTTGTTGATACATTTCATATAATACATTCTGGTCCAAATTCTGTTATTCTAGCATAAACCAAAGCAACTCTGCTGTCTTCAGTAACTTCAATGATTTAATTGTTTTGTGCTGGTGTGCCAGTGCTGGTAGCCCTTATTCAGATTTTGAGTTGTGAACATTAATGCAACATAATTTACTCCTTTTCATAACACAAGAACTAGGGGTTACTAAATAAAAGTAATAGGCAGCAGATTTTAAAAAAACAAAAGGAAATATTTCTTCACACAATACACAATCAACCTGTGGAACTCCTTGCCAGAGGATGTTGTGAATGCTAAGTCTATAACAGGGTTCAAAAAAGAACTAGATAAGTTCATGAAGGATAGGTCCATCAATGGGAATGGCTGACAGGGGATGGATCACTTGATGATTACCTGTTTTGTTCATTCCCACTGAAGCACCTGGCATTGACCGCTGTTGGAAGACAGGATATTGGGCTAGATGGACCTTTGGTCTGACACAGTATGGCCATTCTTATGTTCTTATACTGAATCAAGATTTTTAATTACAATTTATTTTGGTCCAGAGATTTTAACATGCACACAGCCTTCTCTAAAGGCTTTCCATAAAATGTTAAATGCAATGCTACTGCACCATTAAAAGCTAAAATTTGGTTGGGGGTAACACAGCAATTGAACAAGGATTCATCTAAGCTAACTGCTTTGATTGAGGTTTTCCTGGTACGTCTTTTAGCTTGCATGCTTTTTCGGGTAGGAACTCTCTTTATACTTATGTCTTGTACAGCACAGAGCATTTTTGGCACATAACTCCAGTTGGACAGCATCATTATTTAATAGTAGTAAGTTATGACTTGGCCTATGTGATTGCCATGGTAAATTTTGGGGGCAGGGAGGAACTGCACAGGATCTATAGTAACAATGTAAAAAAAAAATAGACACTAAAATGGAAACAACCTTGTAACATTCTATATCTTGGAGGAGCGTCCTGTAACTGCCACATTCCTCATTTTTATATAACCATGATCTTGCATATAAAGCATGCTTTGTATGGCATCGGGGGAAGGTTATGCTTTGCTGAAAGAAATTGTTCTATCCATATATGTGTTTCATTGGTGCATATGAAATTATAAGTATTGTGTTGTATGGTTTTCACTAAAATATGTGTGGGTTTAGGAGGCGCCCAGATACTAGCTCTACAGAGACAAGGACATGGGAGGTAATGAAAATCTGGGAGGGTGCTGTTGAATAGACATCATCAGCCATTGTCCAGCCAGGGAGCTACAATTCAATGACTCATTTGCCTGAGGCCACAGCAGAGGAATTGTTCAACCTTGTCTAGAGACTCAGCAATGCCTACCAGACATGCCTGAACTTGTGTTCTACAAGGACATGAACTAAGGGTATAAAATAGGACACAGTGACCACATGCTGGGCCTTTCTCCTGCCCCACCCATGTTTCAAGCAACAAGGTCACTGAGAAGACTTAAGGTGCCAACAGAGCAGACTGGCCCAGGTTTCAAGGGTGAAATCTGTGTCGTATTAACTGCAATATCCATTGGGATGAGGAAAATCTGCTTAATCTAGATGTTGAACAGTCTAATAGGGTTGAGAGTTTAGACTGCGTGCTTATATTTTCTTTCTTTTTGGTAACTAACTCTGACTTTTCCCCCCATCACTTCTAACCATAGGTGCCAACTTCCCCTCTGCATGGTGGGTGATCGACCCCGCCACACTGGCCCTGCCCCTGCTCTGCCTCTTCCCGTCCCTTGACCCTGCTCCCATTCCACTCCTTTCCCAAAGTCCCTGCCCCCTTCCCGCCACCATTCTGCCCCCTTTCCCCAAGTCCCTGCCCTGCCTCTTCTCTGCCTCGTCCCCTCAGCACAGCACGTCCCTGCTACACCCTCTCCCTTCCGGAAAGTCCTAAGCACTGCCAAATAGGTGTGAGGGTTAATTTTCCCCATTGGTGCTCCAGCCTCCGTGCACCCATGGAGTTGGCGCCTATGCTTCTAACCACTTAAAATCTATGTTCTGTAGTCAATAAACTTCTTTTACTGTTTATCTTTACCACTGAGTTTTCCTGAAGCGTGTGGCAAATGCGTTCAGGTTTGCAAAAGGCTGGTATATATCCACTTTCCATTGCTGAAGTGGCGAACTAATTAAATCTTCACTGCTCATCTTGAGTAGTGCAAGATGGCATATTCATGAGTTATAGTGCTGGGGGCTGGGGAGATTTGACTCTGGTGCCTTTCTCAGTGTGATTCATAAGAACATAAGAAAGGCCATATTGGGTCAGACCAAAGGTCCATCTAGCCCAGTATCCTGTCTACTGATAGTGGCCAATGGCAGGTGCCCCAAAGGGAATGAACAGTCAGGTTATCATCAAGTGATCCATGCCCTGTCACCCAGTCTCAGCTTTTGGCAAACAGAGGCCAGGGACACCATTCCTGCTCATCCTGGCTAATAGCTCCATCAGTGGCTATCTTTCATGAATCTATCTAGCTCCCTTTTGAACCCCGTTATAGTACTGGCCTTCACAACATCCTCTGACAAGAAGTTCCAGAGGTTGATAGAGTGTTGTGTGAAAAAATACTTTCTTGTGTTTGTTTGAAACCTGCTACCTATAAATTTTATTTGGTGGCCCCTTGTTCTTGTATTATGAGAAGGAGTAAATACTACTTCCCTGTTTACTGGTTCTGGAAGCATTTTTCATTCAATATAGCTGGGTGTGGGTCTCCTTGTGCTTGTGCTGAGTGATAACAGTTCCTGGAGGGCTTTGCTGCTGGTCACTAGCAAGGCATTGTGAAGGAAAGTCCATGCCAGAGAGAGTTAAGGGGGCTCAGCGGTCCCATAGTCCCAGGCTGAACCCTGAGAATCCTACCACAAATCTTCTAGGACCTCCATTCCTTCCCTCCACAAATGCAGGAGTGGAAATCAGGGCAAAACTATGAAAAGCCACAGACTATTCTGTAGTCACAAACATGTCCTTGTATAACTAAGCCTCTACATTTTTCTAGTAATAGATAAGGAGCATCTTATGATCTATTAGATCTTTTGCTAACATCCCCTTTGCCCCCTCACAACAGTCATGTTTTAAAAGATTCTTCTTTGCAGGATTCTACTTGCCTGAGCTAGATTCCTCATGATTAAATGGGGAATGTGGCTATAACTGGCTATATCTCTCAAATGACTAGCAGCCATTAAATTACACCTTTTGAAACTAGCCTTCGAAGCAACCCCACACTTCCATTTCTCCCCTCCCTCAACTACTGTTTTAGTCCCCAGTTCTGTACATCCTGGTGCATGTCCTTCGCTCTAAGCACAGGAGTATTCATGTTGCCTTCCAGTGAGGCTACTCACAAGAGCAAAGTAATGCATGTGCATAAGTGTTTGCAGGATCAGGTGCATAAAGGAGCTGGCTGGGTTAAAAATCATAGGCCATTTTATCTCTAGTTTAACTTTTCTGACATTAGTGCAGTTACACCAGGAATGAATTTGACTCAGTACATTAAAAAACAACCCTTCTCACATCCCAGTTTCCTTGTCTATATTGATGGCTTTATAAAAATTGGAAGCATTTAAAACATTTAATTTACTACCCACCCCATGCAGCTTGGACAGCAAAGCTAAGCTATCAGGGCAATTTGCATCCCTCTGCACCAGCAGGCTCTGCTCTGCCCCAGGAAGGAGTCCCCCAAGGGGTCTATGGAGTGATGTTGTAGCTATGTCAGTTCCAAGATGTTCCAGGGAGACAAGGTGGGTTAGAAACAACACCTGCCACCCTTGGGGGAGACAAGGAGGGTGAGGTAATGTCTTTTATTGGACCAACTTCTGTTGGTGAGAGAAAAAGAGCTTCAGGTTATGAAGAAGAGCTCTGTGTAGCTCAAAAGCTCATCTCTCTCTCACCAACAGAAGTTGGTCCAATAAAAGATATTACTTAACCCACCTTGTCTCCCCCAAGGGTGGCAGGTGCTGTTTCTCCTTAGAGTCATTGAGGATGAGCCAGGGGAGCTCTACAGTGAGTCCAGAATCAATGCATTTCCCAGTGCCTCAGCCATCCCCATCCCCAGCCACCATCACTTGGTGTTGGGGCTGTGCTGCCTAATTGCTGGCCACCAGCAGGGCAGGACTTGCAGGAGCTTTGTTCTGCCACTTTCCCCTCAAGTCTGACTTTGTGCTGCTCTGGGCCCCGGGGTTATTCTGGCATAACCTAGGCCTGAATCCGTCAGTGTTTCCATTTTGTTTCTAGTCAGTTCTGCTGTCTGGTTGTCATGCACTAACACCACTTCCTTGTGTATGGATTGCAAACACTCCTTATGACTGTTCACACTTAAGCAAAACAGAGGTTATGTAAACAATTAAAGAACAAAACATTTCTGTCACTATTAGCCTTAGAAAAACATCTCTGTGTAGGTTTTTGTTTCTAAACTAAGCTTTAAGTTAGCAGCTGAGTTACCTGACAGGAAGCCTTAGTGTTTCAGGAGGTGCTTTGCTATCATTCCTTTCTCTCCTGCCCACTTTTCCCCTGTCTGTCCTGTTCTGTGCTGCCAAGGTGATCTAACAGTGCAAAGGGCCCCCACTGACAACCCACCAATTTATTTCTGTGTGTCCCTGCTGCGACTGTAAATCCCCAGCCCTCAAATAGTGCTAGTGCAGCCCTCTGTGCTGTTTGCCAGCATTCAGAGTGGGAATAATATTTACAGTGCCCTACTCACTAGTGCAAAATAGATCTCTAAATATCAAAAGTTGTGGAGTTGAAAAAAGAAAACTCGAGTGTTTCAGACTCATGACTGCTTTGACAAGATCTAGCTATAGTTATAATTGTGAGTCACATCGTTGTGAGTTGACTCTTCGGTTAGGCTGAGGTAATAGCCAAGACATGGGACTGAGACAGCATCATGGGATTAAGCTGTAAAATTCCACTACTCTCTAAATCAGGTTTGGAAAGAATTAAGACACCAGAGATATTTTTCAGTGGAAAATTATTGCAGAGCTCTGTGGGCAGCATAATGTACCTTTAGAGTACATAGAGAATAATAAAGGAGACTTATTAATAATCAGGGACCACTGTAGTGTGCCTGAGCAAAATGTACATCTTTCTGCATAGCTCTGTGTGCAAAATGTCACGTCTAACCAACCCCATTAGCCACTACAAGCTAATGCAGGATTTTCTCTGCTGGTGCTATGTTGCTTAGCAACACTTCTAAGCACCACGCTATACCTCACGCACAGAGTTGCCTACTGTGTTGTACTGGGGCCGATTTCAATGATTTTTTTTAACTGTTAAAATATTAATTTGCAGCTCACAAATAGAAACAGCACCAAGGCATTATGAGCTGACATCCATTCTTGAAGTGGGCATGCACAGCTCTTGTTGCCTTTAATGGGAAGCACGGGTAGTCCCGGGCTGAATTTAGCCCTATGTATGTAGAATGTGAGTATAACTCGTGAGATACAAGTATTTTTCATGCCGGGGTGGAGCACACTTTGGTGACAATGAAGAAAGAGGATGACATATGAAAACAACTCTCAACGTGATGTGGTGCAGATTATGTGATATTAAACGTACAAACATTCAAATATATTTTAAAATAGCCCTTTTTTGGTCCTAGACGCACAAATCCTGGTGAGAGAAGCACATGTTCTTATATCCAGTGGCAGGAAGGCACACATATCCTTTTGGTATGTTTTGGGGATTTGTTTTCTGTAGCACCCCAGAAGGGAGCTGGTAACAAAATTCAATTTATTGTTGCTCAGATCTGTTCCCTCTCCTGACGCGTATGAATCAAATGGAGGAGACTGCCTAGCAAACCCTATGCTGCTGGAGCACTTCATAATGAGATTGCATAACATCACGGTTCCATGGCATAAGGAGGAAATCCAATCTGATTTTATGAGAAACCGAGGTATTGGTGTGTTAAGGGCAACAACAGAGGGCCTGTTCCTAAGGGGTACAGAGGAAGTGATGTCAGTGGAAATTTCAGGTGCTCAACAATCCTCAAGATCAGCTGCTACTTTGTTGTAAGGCTGTAAAGGGACATCTTCCTGGGAACTGAACAGTGTGCAACAGGATCTTAAATAATACTGGAACCTCTGGGTACAGAATACACTTCACTGGACAAATCATTACTGAAAGTCTCTCCAAGTGGTAGAGGAAAGGCTGACACAGAGAGCTGATTAAGCTCAGCAGATCATTCCTGGAATTTGGGCCTTGAGCTTTTCTTCTTCACTTTAGAGGACTGACTTGCAACATGGGGAGGATAATGCTGAAGCCAAACAAGGAGGGAAGCAAGAGGTGGGCTTCTTGAGACTCTGTATCATCAAAATACACAAGGATTTGTGAGCTAGACAGCTGCACATCAAGAATGCACTATGCACACAACACCCCAAAACTCTGCTTTTCATTTACACTTGTAGATGTGGTGGAATAATCACTAATCTTTTTGTCCTATCCTTATTTCTCTAGAGACCAGTAGTTTAATTTTAGGTTAACCCACACTCCATGCTATATTGGTTTACAGTATGTAAATTTATGTGCTGTAACCCAAAATAATCCACAGCTAATCATACTACTCTAGGGCAGAGTGGCACAGCCTTAAAGGCCTCTCACAGATTTCATTAGTACAGTAGAGAGCACACGAGCAGCCAGTTAAATTTTGAAATCACTCTCCAATGATTGGCCAAGCAAAATGAGGCCCAGTGCTCAACCAGGCGGTGTTTCTGTCTGTAACACAATAACAGTTTCACAAAGAAAGATGGATTTCCTGAGGGTTGAGAATTGCCACAAAGAAAGTTCCCATCTCCCTACTATAAAACAGTGTTCTATATAGAACATGCAAAAGTTTAGCTCTCCACAGAAAGTGACAGGCAGGGACCACAAGAAGACCAGCCTAACCACTAATGAAAACAGAAAAAGAATAGCCCAAAGACTTTTTCTTTTCATCAATTTTCATTATAAACTAGCTTCTGCTTTCAATACCATTAATGTCTCATTATCACTACCTTACTCACATTGCTACTGAGCACTAATCCCACCTACTGCTGCCTTTGTTTGCCTGAGATGTCTCATTATTTTACAAATTAGAGAATGTGCTAACAACCAGAAATGTTGGACCATTGTTCTGCTCATCACCTGGCTCAAGAGACAGGATTCCCTAACTGGGTTTTGTAGCTATACGGCAGGATAATCAGAGGGAGGAAGCTATTGCAGGTTCTGCTGATATTATTGTGATACTGGATTCCCTTGCTAGTTGCTTTTTTTTTTAAGACGAAATTTAATTGATAGTGGTCCATTTCTCCTGTTTTCTCTTTGATCGTTGTATCCTCCCTTGTTCTTTTCCTTCCATCTTTGACAAGGAATAGAATTTGTTTTCTCTTTTTCATATCAAGAGTGATGGCACAGTCACCCTCATTCTTTCTAAATGACACACGGACAATGAAAGTTCAAAAAACAACTCCATGAAACAGACTTCTGCAAATAAATCATCTAAATCCACCATAGGAACTTTTCATTGCTTATTTGTACATTGCCCACAACTTTTTTGTCAGGTCAAAAAAGACAGCATCTGTATTTGAATATATGTGTATGCACCTGCACACACCCACAGAACTATAGCAAAAGAACACTAAAGTTACAAAGTCAAGCCCTTAAAAGTTAGGAAATACCAGAATTAAGGTTGCCTGGGCATCCTTAATTTGCCTGTTTAACGTACGTGCATTATGACAGTCTTTGATTACATGACTATATCTTATTTTGTCCACAGGATTGCATGTGCTGGATGGATGCTGCTCACTGAATGGATAGTTGTTCAATTTTTCTTTTTACCCTCATCATTCAATGTGTGCCCTCAGGCATTATTTATGGCACATCATCCAAATCTTGCTCTGAAGACAGAGCTATTAATTTGCTCCTGGCCTTTTCTATGACACTACTCATCATAGCACAAGTACTTCTAAAACATTAATTAATCTATCTTTGCAATACCTCTGTAAAGTAAGCTATTATTATCCCCATTGTACAGGTGGGGAATATAGGTACAAACAGATTAGAGCCAAATTTAAGTATCAACTAACTCTGGAAGGCACTGACTGTTAGTGGGCACCGGTGAAAAGCTGGATTTAAGTGACGTGCCCAGCACCACACAGGAACTCTATGGCAAGTAGCCCTGGCTCTGCCATAGAATTCTCACATCCTGTTGGGGAAGTCACTTAAAACCAGCTTTTTGCAAGTGGTCACTAAATGTTGTTGGGAGCTGTGTTTTGAACATGTAAAGTGCTACAAAAATGGTAAAGTCTCTGAAATTTCAAGGCCTATGTCTCCCGAGGTAGGCCCCCAGAATTAGTGGATACTTTTGACAGTTTTGGTCTTTGTCTCAATGAACTTCAAGTCTTCCTCTGATAGGAAGGGTAATAACTTACTTCATAGGGGTGTTGTGAAGATAAATTCATGAATGTTTGTGAAGCACTAAGGTGCTAGGGTGAAAGCACCATAGAAATGCCCATGTGAAAATTAGCAAGGTTTGGATGGTATGCAGTAAATTAGGCCTAAGGCCACACATTGAATAGTGAAGATTAAAAGAAAAACTGAACAACTACCCATTCAGTGAGCAGCAGCATCCTGTGTATGGAATGAGGCAAGGGTCCCGTGGACAAAATAGGACATGTGATCATGTAATTATAGTCTTTGTTATAATGCATACACACAAGGTGGCTGGCTGAATTACTTGTAATTAGACCATTCTGATCATTTAGTAGAACCTCGTGCATAGAACCTCACCCTGTAATTTCTCATGAAGCTCACAACTTCTATCTGAGTTAGAACATGTCTCATTTTGCAACCCTGGCATTCTTTTAACCTAGTTTAACCTAGTTTATTGATGCTCTATACATACATAGCCTGATTTTAAATAGAGCGGGTAAAAATATTTCAAATTGCTGATGAATTTTGAAATGTAAACAATTTAAAAAAGTAAGAATTGTGGTGACGTTTTGATGAAATTTCCACCAATTTTTGACCAACTATAAAGTTGTTCAATTTTTTTAATGTAGAAGTTTAACAAAATTGATTTTTTCCAAAAAGTGGGGAGAAAACTGCTAAAAACATTTTGTAAAATCACATCTTTTTTTCAACCAGCTCTAATGTTTAAGTCCTCAAATCTACTTGTGGTCATGCATTAGAAAACATCTATCTGGACTTTGACTGTGCGTATGGTAAATCTGAAGCTGGCTGCTTAGTAGCAATAAACCACGCGCATAGTGAAACCTGCTCTGGATACTTTTCTAATCCATAAATATTGGCAGCCAGTCCTTAGAGAAAGAACTTGAAGGCCATTCTGTTTATTACTTAGAATGCTTTGCTAATGCCATCTATCACAAGTTCAAAACTGTGTGTTTGTTAATAATTACATGCTCATTGGAAAATTCCTCAGTTATTGAAGAATTGCTTCAAAAACGTTTCCAGTTCGCAAGTTCAGATATATTAAGGCCAGTAGGAGTAATATTTAATGTTAGCTTGCTCTCTCACTTATGATGTCATTACAATCACCTGTAATCTATTTTAGGGTTTTATACTGCTGTCCAGCACTGTAGTATCCAATAGTAAATGTAATATAGGCCCATTGCACACAGTGTACCGCTAAAAACATCACCAGCCTAAATTTTGGTAGCACACACCACATTCCTCTTGCCATATAGCATCACACATCCCTGCCTGTCAAGCTGCATAATCAGGTTGCTCTTCTGTCCTCTTCTTGGTTTGCAGAATTTTTAAGTAGGAAAATTAATGGTCTTGAGTTTGATCTCAACCCAGTGAAAATCAAGAGTAGTTTCATTGACATCCTTGAAATTACATGGTATAAAACTGGTATAAGAGACATCAGAATGAGGCTCAAAGGACCAGATTCTGCTCTCATTTATGTCAGTGTAAGTCTGCAGTAACTCCATTAACTTTGATGTGTTACGCCAAATTTACTCCAGCAGGTCTCCAACACAGATTCCCCCATCTTCTGTCTGTTCATTCACATCCAAACTCCTTGAACACTCTGTCTATTTCTTTTGCCTCAGCATCCTCTCTAAATCTCTCCTTGATCTTCTGCATTCTGGATTCCAGTCACTCTGCTCTGCTGCACTCCTTTAAAACTAAAATCATGACAGTCACTAAGAATTTACTCAGGTCCAAGGGCCTCTTCTTCACCTGCATCCTCCATGACCTATCACCCCTACTCAGACTTCCATGGTTCTGCGCTCAACGGGTACATCTCGTACTCCTAGCATCTCCCTCCATGGCTACGCTCCCCATTCTCACTCTTTGTTGCTGTCCTCAGAGCTTCATCCTTAGTCCCTACTTCTCCCTTGTACCCTAACCCTGGGTGACCTTATTCTCTCTTGTGACTTCAGTTCCTGTCTTGACAGTGATGACTTCAAAATCTACCTCCCCTTTGGGATAGAGGCCTCTCATTTCAGGTATCTGTACATATAATATAAATAATAAATGAAGAGAACATAGGAATTGTACATTCTGATTTGCACTGCTCCCCAATCCAATAAAAAAGGGTGAAACATGGAAAAATCTATTAGCTCATCAGCCCCCTGTCAGTTGTAAGATCATTCCCTAGGTCAGGGGTTCTCAACCTTTTTCTTTCTGAGGCCTACCCCCTCAACATGCTATAAAAACTTCATGGCCCACCCGTGCCACAATAACTGCTTTTCTGCATATCCAGTAGATTAAAAGCCAGAGCACGCTTTAGGGAGTAGCAAGCAGGGCAGTTGCCCGGGGCCCCACAAAGCTAAGTTGTTCCAGCTTCAGCTTCAGCACTGGGTGGTGGGACTCGGGGCTCTGGGCTTTTGCCCCACATGATAGGACTTCAACTTTCCACCCTGGGCTCCAGGAAGTCTAATGGCAACCCTGCTTGGTGGACCCGCTAAAAACTGCTTGGCAGGTGCTGGACCCCTGGTTGAGAATTGCTGCCCTACAGAATATCCTCAAATGCTTTTTTCCAGTTCAGTTCTAAATCTCTCTCACTGGCTCCATTAGAAATTCACACTCAGATCTCCTTTCAGAGAGGTCTCTGCTGCTATGCATATTCTGTATGTTCATTTACCCTAAAGTGCCTGCCCTGCTGGGAGGAAGAGGCTTGGAAAGGAAAATATATGGGCAAAACTGAAAAATTGTCTGTAGAGGGCCCAGAATAGCTTTTGATTAAAAAAAGGAAGCTCACAGTCCTATTCCTGCAAGGATGTATGCACGTGGTTAACCGATGCCAGTAGTTACATGCTTAAAATTGAGCATGTGCTGCAATCTTTGCTGGATCTGGGGCTTGTAAGATATTTTTGCAAAGGGTTGGTTTTTTGGGAGGGGACAAAAGGAAGCTCCAGGGTGTCAGAAATGTGAATCTATTCTACTGATTAAGGGTCAGAAACTATTTGAATGATCTATATAAGTTTTTGCGAGGTGGTTATAATTATAGTCAAGGCTCTGTGGACCTAGACAGTCCTATTGGCCCTGAGCCTGTAAGTCACATCTGTGTAAGCGGAGGGTCTGCCCAGGACAAGCTAATGGCAGAATCAGGCCCACAATCCATAATCTGTGACAAGATGGACCTAAATTTTGTGAAAGGTTCCTGGATTCTTCAGCCAAATGAAAAAGAAATAATGAGGTCAGTGTTAACAGGAATAATCCATTTGTCCAGGAGCCCTCTGTGTTGTTTAATTTGACATTACATTCCGTTTACTGTCTCCTTCTTTTCAGTTTTCAGTGGTCCAGAGATTCTGTGTTGACAAATGCTACAGCTGTAGAATTATAGAATGTATATGACACTGCTGGCTGTTAACAGTTATAGCCAGACAATAGTTCATTAGAGGTCGAATTAAGTAAGGAAAAAGAGGGCTCTGCTACAACAGTTGCTGATAACATATGGCCAAAGAAAGGAAAGTGAGAGCAATGATTTTAAAGAACACCTGTTCAGCATTAATAAAAATGTAATAGTTAAAAAAAATCATCCTCCATTTCTGTTGCTTGCAGCTACATGTGCACATGTTAGTGCAGGGAAAGTGCATAGGAGTATGCACATGCAAAACTGCAGAACAGGATGAAGCCCTGTAACAGGTCAGCTGGCCCACTAAATGAAACTGACCTCGGTGCTCCTGTTCCAGTCCAGGTCCTCCCACTTGGGCCAGTTAGGAGGGTGAGGTAGCATCGTGGGAGGGAGGGAGGAAGCCTAAGAGGCTTGGTGAGAAAAGGTGCAGTCCTGATTTTTTGATGTACAAGTACCCCACCCTTGCCACCATGACCTTGCACGTATGGTGCGTACAAGGTTATGCAACATGGAGGGGGGCATTTTGTATCTATATAAGTGCCAGAGTGGTGTTCTGGTGCGTTCCAGACCCATTACATCGCTGCTGGAGAAGGAGACCCAGAGAGAGAAACTAAAAGGGGATCTTGGAGAGCAGGAGTGATATAATAAATGAAATATTGTATTTGGCCACAGAGATAGTGTATGCTTGGATATGAATATAGTACAACCATAGTGCCAACATTTGCTGGGATGCCTGGCAATAAAATGGCAGATCAAGGAGTTAAAAATGCTTTAAAAATGGAAAAATTGCTATTTAGATTCCTTTGAGTAAGAGACATTTAAAAGTTTTGTTAAAAAAGATTTTAAAAGGAATGGCAAATATTGTGGACCCGAGGGAAAAAAGGAACCTGAAATCGGGGACAATGTGCTATTCCAAAGTTACGAAAGGCTCAGTGAAGTGCTCACATGTCAACTGTTAACTGGTCACTATGGTTTGACTAATAATTTATGTTTATTGAATAAACACAAGGATGGGTTGTGCAATGTGTGAGGTTTAAGAGACAGTTAATCACTTGATATGGGAATGCAGGGAGTGTTCCCAGGAAGGAAAGTCTCTTTACATGCTTGAAGATGACAAAATATAATATGATGGGCTTAGCGAGAATATCGGGAAAGTGGGGTAATATTAAAAAAGCTCTGCTATGTTTTTTAAGGATATGAAGTAGGATATAGAGAGTGTAGTGGCATGAATGTCTGAGGAATATAGTAGGTGGTTATAGCCTCAGGAGATGAGTCTGCTTTGCCATATAGCATAAGAAGACCCAGAAAGTCAGTGCTGCAGACTGGCTCAATCAGGAAGAGCAGGCGATGGGAGCTGCCAGAGAGAGAAGGTGGTTCCTGGGAGAAGGCTGAAGGAAGGAGAGCAGCAAGAGGGGTTTGCTGGCTGGTGTCCCCAAGTGAGAGAGCCAGGGCCAGAGGGCTGAAGGCAAGAGGGGCAGCAGTGGGAGATGCCTGCTGGCTTTGAGCTAAAGAATGGGAACCAAGGGCCAGAGAGGGCTGAAAGAAGGGGGAGCAGCAGAGGGGCTTACCTTGCAAGGGTACTTCCAGCAGAGGTAGTGGTGGTTCCAGCTGGGGAGAGCAGGGTTGCACCCCAGAAGGAAGGGCTGGGCTGGCTGTCCTGGCCGAGGAGGACTGACAAAGAGTCCGATGGCGACAGACCCCAGGGTACGCTAAGAATGAAGCTGCATTTTAAAGGTTACTCGCACAGAGGTGACTATGTTTTGGGACTTTTGGTTATGGACATTTGCACTATGCTTTGTTAGTAAACTCTGATGGTCTAGAGGACAAGTTTCCATAGAGTTACTGGGGACTCACAAGGGAAACTGAGGCAAAGGGCCCTTTGCAGGGATCTGCCCTGAAGGGGCACCTGGGAGGTGGCCACTCATTTACAAGCCCCCTTGAGTATTTGTCCCTTGCTACGCTAATACAATTGACAGCGAAATGAGCTCAAACTGCAACATTTGGGGACATATTTATCTGCGGGATGTCGATTTGGCCATTTGGAAAATTCCAATCCAGGTTTGGCTTTTGAACACCCAAGGGGGTATTCAGAACTGTTGTGATGCATGTTCATCTCTGGTTTGCTGACTGTGCACTGCCTTTATTTCAACAACAACTGGTAGGTTGTGTGAAGCACAATAGGAATGCAGAGAGATGGTTCAAACAAGCTAAATAGCTCCTTTGAAGGGCAGTGGTTCTCTAGAGATGCCCTGTGTACACTAACTGAGGCAGCATCACCTATAAAAGACAAAGACACGTGTCTGTTTTATTATGTTTTCCCACTTTTGGATTACAATAGCAATAACAGACTCCATGCAGGGACTTTGCTGGGGATTAATGTCTGGCTGGGGTAATAGTCTTCAGCTGTGCCTTGGTCCATGCGCTCCTCCCAGCAGGTGTTAATCCCTAGGAAATGCCTTAAACCTTAATTGTTACTGCTTCAGTGTAACCACTGTTCTCTGGGAGAAAAGAAAACAAACCTTTGGAGTTTCAAAATGTATGTGCCACTTTGAAATGGACTGATCAGCCAGTTCTAGCATAGTCAGCCTTTCACAAAGATATGAGTGCTTCAGAGCTGACAGATTACTACATCTATGTCCCTTTTAAAATCACAGACTGTGACTCATTTGTGTATAGATGCTTGCCTGCTTTAACCTGTAAATAACTCATTTATTTTTCCTAGATAACAAATCTTTAGTTAGTTTATTACAGGACTGGCTACCAGCATTGTCTTTGGTGAGAGATGTAAGGGTACACATTGACCTAGGGGTAAGTGACTGGTCCTTTGGGACTAGGAGCAAACTGAATATTTTATGATTTTTGGTGTATAGCAATCAGCTTTCACTAAATCCAGCTTGCCTGGGTGGCAGAATAGACTGGAATGCCCAAGGGAATGATCTTTGACTCCCATAGCACTTCAGGAGTTCACATTTGTTACTGGGTTGGCAGACACTAATCCTAGAAAATACAGCCAGTTTGGTGCATCTACCCTCCCCTGAGGTTAGCACTCATGGTCATGAGCCACTCATGTGACACTTTCCCTTTCTGAAAGCATACATATATGTATACAGTATATGAGATTTAGCTATTTTAAATATTGACATTATGATTTGGGTTGGGCAGTTTGTTAAACTTTATATTTTGAATTTAAAAATAATACCTAGCTCTTATATAGCACTATTCATCCATAGATCTCAGAGCACTTTAAAAAGGCTTTATCATTATCCCCATTTTACAGATAGGGAAAGCAAGGAGCACTGAGACAAAATGATTTGTCCAAGGTCACCCAGCAGTCCAGTGGCAGAGCTGCGATTAAGTCTATGTCTCTAGACTTGCAGGCCAGCGCTCCATCCTCTAGGTCAAACTGCTTCATGTTTGTGAAAAAGAGGAAACTACTTCCTAGGACCCCTGTATTGCAAAACATCTCATAATATTGGTGTGTATCCCAGAAACGCTAACACTAAATGTTTATACGTCCCCACCACCACAGGCACCAACTTTTGCCGCATCCCGGCCCCAGCCCTGGCCCTGGCCCTGGCCCAAAGTCCCTGACCAAACTCTGCCCCTCCCTGCCCCTATTGGACCCCTCCCTAAATCCCCACTCTGGCCCCACCTCCTCTTCCCCGCACGCTGCATTCCCTCTTCTCCCCCTTCCCTTCCAGCTCTGGAGCACCCATGGCGCCTATGCCCACCACATTAAGACTGGTGTGAGTGTATAGATATTTTTGAGGAGGAGATTAAGGTGGCCTGACCACTTGCATCAATGCAAACCAATGATGATTTTACAGAAGTTAATGGGAATCAGGCGCAGATTACATTTCAAGAGAACAGAAGATAATGTTTGTCAAGAAAATCGATGGATACAAATGACAGTACATACTATCAAAATGTAAAAAAAGAAAAAGAAAAAAAAGAAAAAAGAAATGGCTGCTTTTAGTGCCAATGTTCTGTTCCTATCGTATGGTCTGATTTTGTTCCCACTGAAGCCAACAACAAATCTTCCACTGATTTCACTGGAAGAATGAGCGAGTCCAGTTTTTATTCTTCTTTTCAATAGTATGTTGATCAAAGTTTGTTGGCAAGTAAATAAAATAGATCAGAGTCATCCCTGGTGTCACTGTATTTAAATCCATGGAGTGATACCAGCGGTAAATTTGGCCCCATTTTTCTTATCATAAGATCTTGCTGGGCATTGGTCTCTCTCTTTTTTTTTTTTTTTAAACTGAACACTCCAGATTAAACAAGAATAATACAAACAAAACCCCGCCTGGTTTGCTTGTTTTGGACTCAGTGCTACTAAAGATGTGTAGTTTATAAATATCCTGCCAATCAGTCCTCTTATTTGCACACTGGAGAAGTTCATGTACTGGTTTAACCACTTATAATCCCAACTGTTCAGATAATTACATGAAGATTCCTTGTTTAATTTTTTAAAGTAATTTTTGTAGTAACTGTTTTTCTATAACAAAGTCAGTCCAGAGTAAGATCACTGAAGCCAGTGGAGTTACAGGGGAGGTACATCATTGTGAGTGATAGCAGAATTTGACCCTCTGTTTCAATTAAAACATTCCAGTGTCATGGTACATTAAGAGAAACCTGTTTAAAAATAAAAGTCTAAAAGTGAATGCACAGATTTAAACCATGTACATAAACAAATTGTAGACAGAATCTTGCAAAAGTGAATCTACAAATAGACAAAATTTAGTAATTGAGGCCCAGATCTGGACCCAGTAAACACATGAGCTCACCTTCAATTATGTGACCATCCCATCACTGTCAATGGGACAACTCATGTGAGTAAAGTTAAGCATGAGCGTGTTTGCAGGATCTGACCTTTTTACACTCGGAATGAAACATACCCTGTATCAGAGGGCCAGTACCTGGCTTATGAACTACCTAAAGTCCCTTTAAGATCTGTTATGAGGATTGAAGTGAGATTTAAGTAGCACATAGATCCTGTATAAGATCCTGGCCACATGTGTGAACTTCACCCATAGACTGTTTTCAGACAAAACTCCCATTAACTTCACTGGGAATTTGCCTAAGTAAAAACTGAATAACAATTTCAGGATTTCACCCATGTAATAACCACATGATTTCCCCAGACACTGCAGTGGCTAGTCTGTGTTTGAAAAAGTGGTACGCGAGGTAACCCTTTTTGGTGATTTTATCTCAGGGGATGAGACTTTGCCCCTTGGCTGCCACTGCTATGAGAACCTTCACCTTATGTTCATGTTGTGATATCAGATTTCAGTCCCATGATGTCTTTCATTTGGAGATGTGGAGGATCAAAGCATAGGGCAGCAGAATGGCATGTGCTTGCACAGTGGCTTTGTAGGCACTGTTTGATTACAGCAATTTGGGAGGTTATTGGTCCATGGTTGGGTTTGATTATATTTTAACCCCTCATATGCCTTTCAGAGTTGAGCATTATAGGGCTATTTTTAAAAAATCCTATATTTATTAATGATGCATAACTCTACTCATCCAGTTGATTGCAACAAAACATTTTTAAAGTGAGTAAAATACTTTCTCTTCCTTTCCTCTC
Source organism: Dermatemys mawii (assembly GCA_007922305.1). NCBI lineage: Eukaryota > Metazoa > Chordata > Testudines > Dermatemydidae > Dermatemys > Dermatemys mawii. The sequence continues at coordinate 3,594,815 of ML677384.1, read as the reverse complement.
CACTTCTCTGTACCCCATGTTATCATTAAGATTCTGGTATGGGAGGGTGAGCAAGTTTTATGTCTGGGCATGTACATTTTCATGGCGTGTGCTCTCTTTCCATGTATACACCTATACAAATCATGGGCAGGGCTGGGAGTACTGCCAATTATTAAGCTTGCCTAACACATCTCATAAGGCCCTGTTTTCAATGGCTTAAAACTTGGCCTCAGACTGAATTATTATTATTTATTATTATTATTATTTATTAAATACTTCTGAGAGCAAAGCTAGGGAAATTTTTTTTATCAATGTTTAAGAAGATTCTGGTGACCTTTTCTTTGGAAAGAGCTAGTGTCTCCATAATTTTGGAGCAGGGATGTGAAATGTGACGGGATTGGCCTTTGTGTCAGGGATTTGCCTTTTGCCATCTCTGTGAAAATCTGACTTAATTTGGCCAAGTGATAAGCCTTTGGAAAAATTGTAGTTTGCACATGTTCGGTAGAGACTTGCTAGAGTTCAACAGCTAAAATCTCAGAAGAGTCTATTCTCACTGAGCATCCTGGGCACTGGAACTGACAGCAGGGAGCCTGCCTCTCCTGTGCTCTCAGTGACCCCATGCTGGCACACAGGCAGTGTGGAGGAGAAACAGTCTGTTTCAAATACAGAGGGAACAAGACTCAGAGCTAGGACATTGTAGGGGAGGGTTGGGAGAACACTTTGTGATGATACGGAGCCTGGGGTTGGACCTGGGCTGGAGAGTATCAGTGGAGAAGAGATAGGGACTGTCTGAGCAAGGAGACTAGGTCCAGGTGCAGGGAGGGAAATGGGGGTGGGGAGGGATAGGCCGGGAGGCAGGGGGTGAGGGAAAACTGAGATTGGATGATGAACTGCAGGGAGACAGACTGGGAAAACCTGGCACCAGAAGTCTGAGGATTGGAGACTAGGGGCAACTAGGTGAAGGGATTGGGACTGAGATGAGGGACCAGTGGTGAGGTTGAGACCAGAGTGGGACAGGCACAGGTTGGAAGGGATGGGGCAGAAGGGGGTAGACCTGGGAGGAATAGGCAGATGATTCCGTGTCCACTCAACACACTCCCTTCCAGAGCCTGGAATGGAACCCAAGATTCCAGGCTCTCACCATTCCTCTGCTGTCTGCAAATGTCTGTGGTACCCGCTGGCAAAATGTCCCATTCCCCTTCTAGTGCAGTTCTGCATAGGGGATAACAACCTACTACTGCTATTAGTTACTCCATTAGTTTAAGTGGCAGAAGTCTGTGTGATGGATGTCAAGGTTCCAACTTTGCTGATGGACTATAAGTGCCCTGAAATGTGGCTCAAGCCGCCTCCCTTGTGCTTGCTATTTGGAGTGGCTTCTGCCCACCTGGGGTGCATCGTGGGTTCTATTTTGTGATGCCTGGTGTTTCCACCCAAGGTGATTCTCACTGTGCCTAGAACACAGGAGTGCTGTCCCTTATGGACATTAATACTACCACTGTTGGCAAAGAGTTTAATACTTAGTGCTCCAGAGACAATAACATACATAAACAAAAACACTGGGAAAGGAATAACACATCCAAAAATAAGTATAACAAAGGGGGACTTCACTGGGAGCAGGAAAATAGGAACTGGGAAAGGAAAGGGTTAAGGTTAGCTAATAAGTACTAAGCAAACTCACAGCTCTTTCCAACCCTCCTTGGCATCTCCCCAGGCAGATAGTGTGCTGAGGCTGGGTTCAGAGACAAGTGCTGAAGCACTGTGAATGTTGGCCGACTTAGACAAAAAGGGCTCCCTTTTTGGGTCTTTGCCCCTAGATGGGGCAGAGTCTTTTCCTGGTACCCTGGTTTGGAGTCCTGTGGAGCTCTTGACTGGAACTCTGCCACTCTAGATGATAGAACTATGTAACCCATGCACTAGATCCACAGCAGTTCAAAGACTCCCTTTTTAGGGAGTGGGAGTTAAGCAGAGACTGTCTGACCTGTTCTGCTTCTCTCTCAGCTGTCAGCTCCCAAACTCAAAGCTTAAAACGAATCTCTTTGTCTCTGAGTCAGGCTGTCTTCTCCCAGTGAGCCACTGAGTAGCCTTTGCTATTATTGGTCCAGCTAATTGCCTGGCCATATCACCCAATGCAGAAACCTCCCTCTTGGCCTGAGCAGAAGTTTCTAGCCCATTCTGTCCCCACTCCTGACTCCAAGATACTGGGAGATGGTGTCAGAGGGATCTGGGAACCATTACAGTTCTTGTCTCTTGGGCAGGACCACCTGGAGGCTCAGTCACTCAGATTGGTACTCCAGGAGCTAGCAAACTCCAAGTGGGGTGGTTACAGTCCATGTGATATCACACGATGGAATCTGTGTGGGGTATTTTCAGTTGGCTTTTAAATTTTTTTTAGGAAATTACACTCAAAAAACTATGTTAAAAGAACATTATCGCAGTTGCAATGTTGAGCACTTACAAGTTAGAAAATGTCAGAATTAACATTTCCTGTGCAGCTTTAATTTGGTCTCCTTGTGCGTATGCATTATGATATAGTCTATAATGAATCATAAGGTAAACAAAAATTGTTGCTCAATGTACGATAAAGATCTACTGCATTTAACATAAAAAAGCAGTTACTCATTTATAAATCCTAAAGTGTATCATATGATAAATGATCATCTGATTCAGTAATAACTGTAATATTTGACAATTTATATTTTAGGTTTTTCATACTACCCTTTTCTCTGTTGCCTTTTACTTTTCTAAAATAAGGATTATATCTTGCTGAAGATACTTTGTGTATTATGGTACATGAACCACAGTGCCTCTTAGGGCATGACTCCACTGCAGATGGTAGTGAGCATCCCAGTCCAGGTAGACAGACTCGCCATGGTGGAGTTCGAGTTACCATGCTAAAACTAGAAGCTTGGGCTGGAGCTCAGGCCCTCAAGCTTAGGGGCTCAGGTAGGCTCAGAGACCCAGATCCTCAAAGGTATTTAGGTGCCCAACTCCCACTGATTTCAACATGATCTGGGTCAAAGCGCAATATCCTGGAGCTGGAGCCAAAGTTTTAGGGGGTGGAGTTTGTTGGCTCTGGAGTTTTGGTTTGACCCATTCAGAAGACTAGTTCCAAACGGACAGTTGAGAGCTGGATTCAAATTTCCTCAAAGGTGGAGGGTCTGGATTTTTGGCTCGAGTCACCCGTTGATTATGTTGTTTATCTACTGCAACAATAAGGAATTTTTCCTCACAGGCAGGATGCTGGGACTTGCTGGACCAGTTGCCTCATTTGATATGGAAGATCCTACGCTCCTGCTAGCATCTTGTCCCATATATATTGTGTGCACTGAAATGCAGGGTAGGCAATAGAATTGTAGCAAGAGTATGATTTGTCGGAGAGCTAAGGCTCTCCAAAACAAAAGTTTAACATGCTCACCTACAAGTGAGGGAAATAGTTTTTGATGTACTAGTGTCTCTAAGCCTATTAGGAATAAATAAGAATGCTACACAGTGAAATACATTGTCACAGGATGGCTTGCCCCTTTGTGGATCAGAGGCCTAGGCCCAGCCAACTTTGATCACTGAAGAGACATACCTGAGCAAGATCAGCTTGTTCCCCTATAAAGGGCAGTGGGTTGTCTGGAGGGGGAAAACAAAGCTCAGCTCTGGAGATTGGCAGAGAGTGATAAAAATTCCTGTAGGGAAGAACCTAAGCCTAGGACACCTGCCCCAGTGAGGAAGACCTGGAAGTGGCTTAGTAAAAGTTGAGAAGGCCCTGAGGCACTAGGGGAATTGGAGGTTGTACCCAGCTCAAGGTTGGAGGGAAAACTTGTGTTTATTTTTGAATTTTAAGTTAATAAACCAGCCCCTAAGTAAGGAGTGCTGTTGTTGGAATTGTAAAAGACTCTTTCTGAGTCCACTGAGGAATAAAGAGGGAAAACTGAAGTGAGGGGTAACATAAAGCCACCAGGGGAGGAAGCCACTTGTTGACATACATAATGGGAACTGTGTACTTCTTGGAGGACAATTTACTGGGAACATATTGGCAGCCTTTCTTCTGTCAAGAGTGAGTTCTTCATCTCTCCATTTTCCCTTGCTCTTTTTGGCAATCACTGTCAGTAGTTGTGATGCTTTGAGTCAGCATATTTTGGTACGAACTCTTGTAGGCCACTCAGTTTTTGTTTAGTTCCAAAGGCTCCAATACTGGCCTCTGTATTAAAACCAAAGCAGCAGCAAATGACTGTGATTGTGTCTGCACACCAGAAAAATGAAAGATATAGGCTTACTTCCAGTGTGTGGCGTATCCCCAGCTCCCATTAAGAACTGCAAACCTCCACAATTTTTGATTCTTAAAGTACCTTAAAGTACTGCAGAAGCAAAGGGATTGAAATAATGGGGGAATTTTACAATAGAGTAAATATTAATTAGTGCTAAATTACAGTGAGATTCCTATGGAATTACATTTTACATCACATGAAAACCAGGGCAATTCATCATGATTATCTATTCTGAAAGTAGGGGGGGAAATGTGTACTAGGAAACTAGTTAAATCTGACATTAATCATTATGACTTTAATCCCAGGTCAAAATTGTTTTCTTGCTCTGAATGTAATATCAGTTATTGTACTATTTAGAGTTAATAGAATTAATACATTGTTTGAGGCAAGTGAAAAGTTTCCTAAAGAAACCGTGCTGTTTAAACTAGAGTGAGCTTACAAAGCAACAGAGCCTTGGAAATGCGTTAGGAGAACATTTTATTATATTTTACCTTCTTTGAGGCATAAATGCAAAACGACTGGAGCATCAAAAACATAAAATGGAATAGCTTAATGGTGCATGACGACGGCGAATTTGATAGCACAGCATGCTGAGGTGATTTTGTCCATCCTGGCAACATGGCTGAAGAGCACGCAATGCTGCTTTTGTACATAATGAGCAACTGAGGGAAGGCCAGATCTCTGCAAGATTGTGACATTTTGCAGAAAAGTCAAATCACTTTTGCTCAGGATTTGGGACTGACTGTGCACACAGTAATTTCTTTAGCCACGCTCCAAGTCTGTCTGTTAGAGAGTTCACGTTTCTAACCTATGTAGCAATAGAGGTAGCACACAGATTTCATAGATCATGAACTTTGTCTCTGCACAAAGACTTCTGCGTCCAGTAAAAGAGAGCTAGATATTTCACTTAAAGCTTAATGCTGCAGCCACTGAAAGCCCTTTCATTGACTTCAATGGAAGCAGCATCAAGCCATTAATTTTCTCTCTGAGTTCCTCTTCTGTAAAATGGAATTAATAGAACTTTCCCACCTCATTGGATTATTGTGAGGACAAATTCATGAATATCTGAGAAATACTCAGCTACTACAGTGAGTGGGTCCATAGAAAGGACTTTAAAATAAACTCTTTTGTTCTCCTTCCCATTGCCAGGCCTGAGCTTCACCCTCCTCCTGCTCTCTGGTGACTTCTAGTTATCATGTCACCAGGAAAGGCACTGGAGGGAACAGAGTTCTCTCTGGAAGGGGGTGCCAAAGCACTCAGAGTGCTGTTCTGATCTGAGGAAACAGAGGGCTGTGCTCTGGCAATATGCCCTGCAGGCAAAAAGTGCTAACAGACAACATCAGCTCACCTGGAGACCTGCTATAGGACTTCTCTCTTCTTCCCCCCATACCTCTGCTCTCTCCACATCTGTACCCTGTGGCAACCAGCTCTGTTATCTCCCACTCCCACCTTCCAGTCTGGGGTCTATCTGCACCACCCTGATTCTTCTTCATTGGAAAGTCTGCTCCCAGACCTGTTCCCCTCTATATTTGATCCCTTGTAATGGTAGCTTAGAGTTGAACTGTCCCCTCTCTTGTGGCTGGAGGCCATGCAGACAGCTCAGCAGGGGAAATACCTCAGAGATGCAGGTGACCACCTAGTGTCCAGGAGGAAGTCTGTAGATATGCCAACCTCCAGATGTGGCCTGCCTCCTGGACACACACATACGGACTCTTTAGGGATGAATGGGATATGGCTGCAGGATGTGAGACTATGTTGTGATGGGGTGTCCACTCCACACAAGGCTGGAAGGGTTACGATGGCTAAGTGGACCAATTAACTGCCCAGGCTGTACTGGAGACAGAGAGCAAGGATTCAATTAAAGAGGCTCAGCTGGGCAGGAAAAGTTAGGGCCAGTATAAAGCCAGGCATCTGGCAATCGAAGGAGGCTGCAGGGAGGTAGGAAAAGGATCAGGGAGAAAGTAGCAAAGTAGGACAGCTGCTTGCTGGAGGGCCCTGAGCTGAAACCTGGAGTAGAGGATGGACCCAGGTTTCCCTGCAAGCCACTGAGGACATGGCATAGGCCAGGCTAAGGACAATGGACTGTCCGGGATGATTTGTTCCAGAAAGACTTCATTATCCCCCTAGAAGGGGGAACCATGGAATGATCTGGCTGGAGGGCAGAGTCCTGGAATAAGAGGAGTTCACAGGATAGGAGGATGGCAAGAGACACACCACCAAAAGAGGCTGCAATGCCTGGCCAGAGCTAATCCCCGGGATGGCCAGAAGGAGGTGCCACTAGCCGTGAGTGGTTGCTGTGACATGTGTCCTGTTCGTTTCACTTTTCAGGAGGAATCCTGGCAGGAGAAGGCTGGAGACGATTCTAAGCAGAAATTCTACAACGAGGCAGGCAGGCAGAAGAAAGTACCAGCTTTAGGGATTATAGTATCTTCCTTATTCTAATAAAGTTTCTTATTCAGTGTTAGGAAAAAGTGATTTTGATTCTTATGACATCTGTCTGTGAGTCACATCACATGTCTGTCATGTGACTCATGTTCATGAATTTTTACTCCCAAACAGCCACCCACAAACTTTTTTTAAAAAAAATATGATTGTATCTCTGCCCACGTGTAAATTTTTCAGGGAGTGCCACTCAAAATTGCAGGACCTTGAAGCTTCCCAGCCCCAGAGTTCTCTGTAGACCAAAAATTTTAAACCATGATTTGAGGACTTCAGGTTAGGGGTCTATTACAGGAATGAGTGGGTGAGATTCTGTGGTCTGAAATGTGCAGGAGGTTAGACTAGATCAGGGGTAGGTAACCTATGGCACGGGTGCCAAAGGCAGCACATAAGCTGATTTTCAGTGGCACTCACACTGCCTGGGACCTGGCTACCAGTCTGGGAGGCTTTGCATTTTAATTTAATTTTAAATGAAGCTTCTTAAACATTTTAAAACCCTTATTTACTTTACATACAACAATAGTTTAGTTATATATTATAGATTTGTTGAAAGAGACCTTCTAACAACATTAAAATGTATCACTGGCACCCAAAACCTTAAATTAGATTGAAAAAATGAAGACTTGGCACACCACTTCTGAAAGGTTGCTGATCCCGATCTAGGTGATCATGATGGTCCCTACTGACCTTAAAAAGTCTGAATCTATGAGGTGTGATAATTAGGAAAAATTTTCCTGACAGATATTTACCCCAGCCATCTCTTTACATTTTGAGGCTCTGGAGTCTGATACAAAGTCTGTTGAAGTAAATGGGAGTCTTATTGCTGATTTTGGTGGACTTCTGTCAAGCCCTAAATCAGCAATGTCAAGAGCTAGAAACATGTTTCAAAAAATGCCAGCAACAAAAAAGGCTGTGATGATGAGTGACACTGAAAGTTTCTGGAAACTAAGAGGTGTCTGGATGGCAGCCATGTCTGCAGGCTTTGTAGTTCCCACAGGCCAAACATGACTGTGCAGGTAATGCATTGCTCAAGAAAATGTTATCACTGCTTATTCAGTGTGTTAATCCAATAACTAAATGCAGTAATTAATTGTCACATTATAATTTTATGGCTCCTAATTACCTTAGTGTTTGAGAACCTCACAATCTTTCATGATTTTCTCCTCAGGACATGCCGGTGCATTCAGGAAATGTTATCATTTCCATTTCACAGCTGGAGAACTGAGGCACAGAGGCAGCAAATGACTTGCCCAAGTTCACGCAGGCAGGCTGTGGTAGAGTAAAGAACTGAACTCGAGTCCTCTAGGTCCCAGACTAGCGCTCTGACCACTGGTTAGTGGCTACCAAGCTCTGTTTTACTACAGGTGAAGAAGTGTTTTTTAGAAAAAGACCAAAGCAGTGTAGAGCCTTCTCAAGAGATGTGGCAAAATTTCCATAGCTAATTGTTATTGAGCAAACATGGGGCAAGATGTGGGGAGAAAGGAGGGAATGGGAAAAGGAGAATCTGAGCCGTACTGAGTTTTTCCTGCTTCCATTTCTTTGCCAAAAAACAGGGACCCTAGCCTAGTCCTAATTATCTAAATAAATGATGGTTTAACAACCAAGTGGATTAAATACAGGGAGCAATAAAACCAAACTGTGCTCTTCCTCCCGTCCCCAGCCCTCTCCCCGCCATCCTTGTGGCTCTCCCTGCCTCTCAGGTGTGGAAAACCTATAAACTATGTGTGCCCATAATTAGAACAGTTGAAGAAAGACTGAGTGTTTTTTTTTTTTTTTTTTGAGGCATCTGAGATGTACACAAGATTCAAAGCACAATGCCCACTTTTATCTGCATCAGAAGAAGACTTAAATAATTGTTTTCCCTGGAAAATGAGGATTACCACATTAACCCCAATGCCACTTTACAAACAGGAAGGGCCAGAGTGAGATGGGATCTGGCCCCTGTACACTATTCTGATAATGTAAAGAGGCAAACAAACTCAGTGGAAATGGCTCTTGGAAAATATTCACCAGAGACAAGGGTTCCAGATAGCAGCTGTCCACCATCTCTCACACTCACAGCCCCAGGCCTCAGAACTGTGCCAAGGGGAGTGGCATGTGGCCAGAATCTGCTGCAATCAGCTATTCTCAGCTGACATAATGCTCCCTAGGGACTTTTACAAGCTAGTATAGTATAAAAGCAGCTTGGGGCCAGAATATGAGGGGCATAAAAGTGGCTTAAACCACCTATGTTCTCCATTCCCCTGCTCCCGTGCTGAGCACAAGAACATGGATGAGGGAGGCTATTAGGCAGGACCCAATTGGGAAGAGAGACATTTTAGACAGTGATGATTTTGATCTGTGCAACAGTGTTATAATCGCTCATTCCTGACACTAAGTCAACAGACTTATGGTCTACATGATATGCTATCAAGAGGGTTTGTTTAGCATAGTGAGGAATGCATAATGCCAGACGTGAGTGCTAGAAAGATTGGAGGACATTCTAAAGATCTGTGTGAATGTTCTGAAAAACTCGGTACAGTATGGGGGCAAAGTCCTGAAGTTCTTAGTCCCCCTCCACTTTGGGCATCGATTAGGTGAGGATCTCGGGATTTGGATCCTAGATTGTCAGTATTTCCCATCTGATATCTTGTATGGAAAACAGTGTATGCTCGAGATATTAGTAGCTGTCACAGTAGAGAAAGGCCAAACACAAGCCATCAACCTAGGAGCAGAGGAAGGGCAGAGAACATTATACACTGGGGACAGGGTACTCCTGATCCACTATACCGGGGGTGGCCAACCTGAGCCTGAGAAGGAGCCAGAAATTACCAGTGTACATTGCCAAAGAGCCACAGTAATACATCAGCTGACCCCACCCATTCACTTCCCTAACCTGCTCCCAGCGCCTCCCACCCACCGGCAGTGCCACCCATCAGCATCTCCCCCTCCCGCCCTGCACCTCCCGATCAGCTGTTTCATGGCGTGCAGGAGGTTCGTGTGTGTGTGGGGGGGGGGAAGAAGCGAGGGTATGGCAGGCTCAGGCGCAGGGATGCGAAGGGGTGGAGTAGGGGCAGGGCATGTGGCAGAGCAGTGAGGCTCCACCCCGGCACATTGGAAAGCCGGCGCCTGTAGCTTCAACCCTGGAGTCGGTGCCTATACACAAAGAGCCACATATTAACTTCTGAAGAGTCGCATGTGGCTCCGGAGCCAGAGGCTGGCCACCCCTGCACTATACAGTGTGTTTCCAATCCTGCAAACTCGTTTGAGTAGCTCTTACTTGAATTGAGTCGTCCTACTGAAGTCAGTGGGCCAAATTCTGCTTTCAGCGAAGGTAGTGTAAATGTGGAATAAATTCACTGACATCAATGGAGTTACAGTGGTATGAATGCAGGTGAGATGAAGGGAAAATGTGGATCACTGACATCAGGAGAATTAGTTACATGACTAAAGACCTAGGGCTTGTCTTCACTACCCGCCGGATTGGCGGGTACTGATTGATCTATCAGCGATCGATTTATCGCATCTCATCTAGACGCGATAAATCAATCCCCAAAGGCATTCCCTGTCGACTCCAGTACTCCAGCTCGCTGAGAGGAGTAAATGGAGTCGACAGGGGAGCCCGCTGCCACCATGAGGACACCAGGTAAGTCGACCTAAGATGTGTTGACTTCAGCTATGCTATTCACATAGCTGAAGTTGCGTATCTTAGGTTGACCTCCCCCCGCTAGTGCAGACCTGGCCCTAGACACAAGGCTGCTCATGAGACTATCAGATGGGTGCAGTATAAGAATCTGAATGAAATGGAGCAGAATAAACCTAAGTGATTTGAGAGGCCAGAATTCTGTCATAAATATCTAAATTAAATCTTTTAACATACTGACAAAGGGAAAGTGATATGAAAGCCAGCCTACTGGCAATTTTTTTAAGTAGACCTGGTTGGAATTACTATAGTTGGGACTCCTGCTCCTCTAGTTGGTGTTCAGATGTGCTACGGATACAATCGCTTGGTCTACAGTAGCGGGGGGGGGAAGGGTTGACCTAAGATATGCAAATTCAGCTATGTAAATAACATAGCTGAAGTAGGCGCATCTTAGGTCGAATTACCTGGCGTCCTCATGGCAACAGCGGGCTCCCCTGTTGACTCTGCTTCCGCCTTTTGGCGAGCTGGAGTTCCGGAGTTGACGGGAACAACTTTGGGGATCAATTTATCGTGTCTTGACAAGATGAGATAAATTGATCCCCAATAGATTGATCACTACCTGCTGATCTGGTGGGTAGTGAAGACATACCCAATGTGCTTAGTCTCTGTAGATATGTTCTGTCCTGCCAGATGAATGATACAGCTGCAGTATTAGATTCAAAGACGTCTACATGCTCTGCTCACTTGGCTGTAAGATAAATACCATAATGTGGCTGGCAAGAGAGAGAGCATGAAAATATGGCTGGAGATCTCCTAATCCCTGAATGATGATGGAGTTTTGCTCATGCTTTGGTGACAGCAAAAGTGATTTGGAACTGTAAAAATATATAAATTCAGTTGAACTATAAAGGGAAGTTGTTCAAGTCAGGCGAGAAAAACAAATGTGATCAGTGTTGTTATAAAGGTGTGATAACTACTATAGGTAATGCTAGCTTCCCTGCTATGCCGTAAATCTGATCTTTCATCACTTACTTCCACTCCTCCCCTAAAATTCCCAGTAAACAAATCAGTCTACCTGAAATTTTGCATGCTTCATCTTATTCCATTGTCATGCTTTTCTGGGAAAGCACAGGGTTTGAAAGTGATGGTGGTTTTTTGGAAACTTTACCCAAAGATCTTTTTTTTAATAAAAAAATGTTTTTGGCCCATCCTGTTTCTAAGGTGACTTGTCTTAAAAATTTGAAATTTGTTTTCTTTTGTTGGACTTGCTGAGAGTGCCTTTTGGCATTTTTGAGAGGATAAATACAAATGTATTATATAGAAGTTTAAATACAATAATCCCCATGCTAAGGCCTTGGTCCTGCAAACACCTAGGCACATGAGTAATCTTTGTGCATCTGAGTATTCCCATTGGGTTCCAATGAGACTTACTTGCATGCTTAAATTTAAGCACATGTGTGTTTTCAAGAATGGGGCCTAAGGAAAGCATCAAAAATGTGAATTAGAAGCTCATTAGAGAAGTCTGGAGGTGGGATTTTGAGAGGAAGAGGAAAAGGAAATTATTTCCCCTTAGTTCAGACAGCAAGGAGGAACTTAACTGCTAAAGTTCATTCCTTCAAAACTATTTTTGTAATGTAATCCAATCAAATGAAACATTTTGCGTGACATTTCTCAAGTTGTCCTTAGTATTTTTCTCAAATAAGCGTTCAAGTTTTATATAAAACAATTTCATTCAATCCTAAGAATTTTTTGACAAATGCTGTTATATTTTTAAGCATTTCAATACTGTTTCAATAAATTTCTAGATAGTTGCTAAACTTTTGTTAAACATTTCCCCAAGTGCTGGGAGCATTTCACAGGAAGGTCCCCTTAACTAGGATTTAGGTGGTTTATATGGCTTCCCCAAATTCAGATGCATAATTCATAGGCTTATACTATTTTTAATACTGCTCAGGGAGCCTGGTGTTGCATGAGGTACATAAAGGTTAGGGACGCATGGCATCAGCAGGACTTGGAGAAGGTAGGATGAACATTGGTGTCTGGCTGGTGAGTCTTGCCCACATGCTCAGGGTTTAGCTGATCACTATATTTGGGGTCGGGAAGGAATTTTCCTCCAGGGCAGATTGGCAGAGGCCCTAGGGCTTTTTCACCTTCCTCTGCAGTGTGGGGCACAGGTCACTTGCTGGAGGATTCTCTGCACCCTGAAATCTTTAAACCATGATTTGAGGACTTCACTAGCTCAGACATAGGTTAGGGGTTTACTACAGGAGTGGGTGCGTGAGATTCTTTGGCCTGCGTTGTGCAGGAAGTCAGACTAGCTGATCATAATGGTCCCTTCTGACCTTAAAGTCTGAGTCTATGAGCATGGGGATTCTGGAAGGGAGTTGGCCTGAGGAACATGGGTATATAGGTGAGACTTGTGGTGAACATGCTGGCAAATGGGGTAAATGGTGGAGGAGTAGCAGAGGGCTGGGATGAGTATGGGAGGGAGGGGAGAATTGGAGCAGGGCAGTATTCTCTTATAAAGGATATACGTGCTTCTCAGAAACAACAACCTGGGAACACTGACTCTACGATCTAGGAGAGAGGAGTTTGTCAGTGATCAAGAAGGGCTGAGATGATGTGCTGGGAGTGAGTGGGGAAAAGTTTTATATGTGGCAGGGCACCTGGCTTCACCCCTTACCTTGCTCCCACACAATCTAATGTTTGGAGGAGGGGAAATGTAATGGTAGGATTTCTGTAAGGAAAGTGTAATACTGTTTTATTGGATGACAGCCAGATCCCATTGAAGGTTGAAAGTTTGTTTCTTTAATAAACTTTTTTGCGTGAGAGTTAGACTGTTCATGGACTTTTTGATGTTTCAGTATTACCCTCACTAAGGTCTGGTCTACATTGAAAAATGTTACCAGTATAACTGTCTTAGGCAGGCATAGATGTGATTTCCCCTCTCCCCCACCAAAAATAGTATACTGCTAGAATCCCTAGTATGGGTGCAGTTAAACCAATATAAGGATGACCTATGCTATTATAGCTTGTTCCCCTTCCTGTATGGGAATACCAGTACTGGTATAAACTGTTATAACTGCATCCACATGAGAGGGGTTAACAATGCTGGTCTAGTGAAAGCGGAGCAACTTTCTAGTGTAGACCAGCCATAAATTATGGTAAAAAAGGTCTGAAAGGTCTCTTCCTTTAGAGCAGGGGTTGGCAACCTTTCAGAAGTGGTGTGCTGAGTCTTCATTTATTCACTCGAATTTAAGGTTTCGTGTGCGAGTAATACATTCTAACATTTTTTAGAAGATCTCTTCTATAAGTCTTTAATAGATAACTAAACCATTGTTGTATAAAAAGTAAATAAGATTTTAAAAATGTTTAAAAAGCATCATCTAAAATTAAATTAAAATGCAGAGTCCCCTAGACTGGTGGCCAGGGCCCAGGCAGTGTGAGTGCCACTGAAAATCAGCTCGCATGCCGCTTTTCGTACACGTGCCGTAAGTTACTTACCCCTGCTTTAGAGCCTTGATAGTGATTTTTCTTGTACTGTAGTTTGAAGGATTCTTTCACTGGGTTGTTAGGGGTTTTTCTGTTTGAGGTTTATTTTTCTTTTTTAAGGGAGTGCATGTAATTCATTCAGAGTAGCTTCTTGAAGGCTTAGGTTAAGGATCTGTTTTTGTCATCTGTAAACTGTGCATTTGAAGTTAAAGCGCTCTTATAAACTTGTCATTAACAGTGCAGAAATGATAATACAAATGGTCCAATTTGAAACAGACACATATTGTTTCCCCCTTTTTCTTTGATATCTATATGCTAGTAAAAGATAACATTGCATTGTGAAGTCTTAAGTTAGCATATTCAATAAAGAGGTTGTCTATGTAGCTGCCCATGAGAAATCTTAGCCCTGGGTTGCACTTGTCCTCAAAAGTTTGTCTTAGCTGTGTGATCAAGTGGTCCTATGTTCCGTGTCAAGACAAGAATTCGAGAATTTAAGATAGAATTATCCAACAGATACAGTGGTGTTCAGCCAGGGATCATTTAGGTCCCAAGTATCTATCCATGAATGGATGGATACACAAAGCTAAGTTTTCAGTAACTGACATGTAAGTTGTTTATGTGTCTATGTCCTCACATTAGACCAGATTTGCAGACTCCAGTGGAGCTTTGTCAGTTTACACCAGCTGAGGTGTTACCTGTCCACTCACCCTTTCCCAGTTCGTAGGGCTCCAGGCGAAAGGCACCTACCCGTATCCAGTTCCTAGGACTCAGAGCATAATCTGAATTATTTAAGTACCCACCTTTACTCAGTTCCTAGGGCTCAGGGTGTACTCTTCTGTGGGTTTCCAGGATCTTTTTATCAGTGAAAGAGCCTTACACAGTAACATCCTTATCCTAATTGCCACCGACTCCATGAGTGCTCTGGGACTGAAGCACTCACAGCTCCCTGCCCCAGCTCACCTCCGCCTCCTCCCCTGAGCGGGCCTCCGTGTCCTGCTTCTCCCCCCTCCATCCCAGTGCTTGCCACACAAAACAGCTGTTTTGCATGGCTGGGAGGGAGGGGAGAAGAGGGAGAACATGGCGCGCTCAGGGGAGGACGTGGGGCCGGGGCAGAGATTTGGGGAAGGGGTCCAATAGGGGCAGGGAGGGGGTGGAGTTGGGGCGTGGACTTTGGGAAAGGGGTTTAAATGGGGGCGGGGAAGGGGTGGAGTTGGGGTGAAGGCCTGGGAGGGGGAGGGGGTGAGCATCCACTGGCACCGGGGGAAATTGACACCTATGCTTGGTCTCTATTCATTAACAATTACCAAGTGAAACACAAATGCTAAGGTGCTGTGCTGTCGTAAGAAAACAATTACCAACTGCACCTTCAGCCTCCATAGCTGGGCTGCTTCCACTACCAGAAAAGGTTTCTGCAGCATCTCTCTTCAGAGCTCTCATGGCAGGTCCTTCTCCCTGCCTTGTCATCCCCTTCCAAGCTGCCTGGCTCCCTTTTAAGCTCCACCTCCAGTTTGAGTATGCTCTGCAAATACAGCTGGACAGGGCTGTCCCTTAACCCCTCCAGCACTCGTGGGAGGTTTATACATCCCGACACACACAGTATGGTATTGAATCCAATCTTACGGAATTTTTCAAGGCAATGTGGATATGAGAGGGAAAAAAAGCATCTCAATAAAGATACTAAACACTGGATCTAGAAGCTGATGACACTGAGCACTCCAGCGCTGGCTCTGGTCCTATGTTCAGAGCTATTGTGAAAAACCCCAAAAGCTTTTGTTAGAAGACAAATTTTGAAAAAAGTCTAAAATAAAGCATCTTTGATAACTCAGAGTTCTTGGGAATCTTGAAAATGCCTGTCTGAAGCTCTTTTCTTTTGTTAAATGGACTGGAGATTTGCTTGGATTAGGGCCTTTACAGATACCTACAGTGTTTGTATTTCTTCTGCTAAATGTTTGTCTCTTTCGAAACAGACTATTTTTACTTGCTTCAGTGTTGATTATGATGACGTGAAACTTAAGAAATAAGGAATTCCATCCTTAATGGAATGGAATTCCATTCCATTCTTAATAAAAAAAGAATTTAAAACCTGGGGCCAAAATCTGCCCTCAGATACACTGGTGTAAATCCACAGTAATGGGATTTGATTTGAGTGTGGTTACTCAGGTCTTAGAGGGTATAATGGAGCAAAATCAGACCTGCTGAGAGGGAAAGAGGTTCTTGGTGGTTGGGTGGCAAGTTCGGTTGCTTGATTTTAATTTGTGGTGGAATATTTATCCTTTTAAAGCACGACTTTGTGTAGTGAGCAGTGCAAAGCTGCTCCAACCCCAGGAAAACCATGATGCTTCCCATGGTTATTGGAGAGGGCAGCTACTGCACCACTCCTTACAAGAGGACAGATCTGCCAGCGAGCAGAGTTGAACGGGAAGGCATGGCACTGCTTCCTCTTAGAAAGGTTACTAATGAGGCAATCACCCCAAACAGCCCTTGTGCTCAGGTGTATGCACATGTTGCAGCGGTGGCAAAGCAGAGAAAGTGAACGCTTCCTTGAGTTCCCCTCCCTGGGGTCAGCAACACCTACACGGCTCTTCCCATCTTTGTGTACCTGTGGAGAGGCTGGTGCCAACCTGGCCTCACTCTTTCCTTGCATTTGCTCAATGAGATGAGTTGACCTTCCTGCAGAGATTCCTAGATGTGTAGCATGGTAGAAAAACTCCTGACTGGGCTGTGTCAGCGTAGAGAGGATTTTATATAACCTACTGACTACTGTTTTGGCCAGTGTTTTTGTATTCAGATTAACAATCTAAAGATGACAAGATTAGCTTTATAATAATAATTAATAAAAAAACCATTTACATTTCAGTAGGTCTTCAGGACCCTATTGGTGAGCAGGACCTGACTGTGCTAAAACAAATAACATGAGGACAGTCTGTGTCCCAAAAGGGTCACAGTCTAGGACTTGAAGCAAATGAATAAACAGACGGTTGCCAACCTTCCAGGATTGGCCAGGAGCCTCCTGGAATCAGACTCAGTCTCCCAGTTGCTATTGAAAGCAATCTGGGAGATTTTAGTAGGCCAAAAGTCCAGTCAGCGGCACAGCAGGGCTAAGGCAGGTTCCCGATCTTCTCTGGTTCTACATGGCTCCCAGAAGTGGCTGGCATGGCCTTGCAGCCCCAGGGCACAGGGGTAATCGGGGAGGCTCCACCTCCCACCCTGAGCTCCGTAGCTTCTATTGGCTGGGAACTCTGGCCAATGGGAGTTGTGCAGGTGGTGCCTGCAGGCAGGGACAATATGCAGACCCACCTGGCCATCCCTGAACTTAGGAACTGCAGGAACATATCGATCGTTTCCGAGACCCGCCTAAGGTAAGCACTGCTTGGTCAGAGCCCACACCCTGTCCCCCCTTCCCACACCTCAACTCCTGGTCCCAGCCTTGAGCCCCCTGCTGCACCCAAACTCTCTCCCGCAGCCCTTTCCCACATTCCAGACCCTTGGCCCAAGCCCAGAGCCTGCACCCTATCCTACACCTTAACCACACGCCTCAGCCTGGTGAAGATGGAAAAGAGTGAGCGGTGGAGGGAGCAGGAATGGATTGAGAAGGGGCAAGGGAGGGGTGGGGTGTCAGAAAGGAGCAGGGCAGGAGGAAGGGAAGGGTGTTTGGGTTTGTGCAATTAGACAGCTGGCAGCCCTACAGACAAGCAAAGGGGAAGGAGGACAAAGTAGCCTCAGAGATAGGTGTGGCTGCATAAATTAGTAATCAGAGTGGTCTCAGTAGTTAGAGGTGATCTTGGCTCATGTGATTGTGGATCCCAGTTCGGCATTGTGTGAAGTGGACCTGATCCTCCTTTCCTTCTGTGCATGAGGCAGGTGGGTTTGTGCTAATCCTGGGGTGAAAGATCTGTTACCAAATGAATTATTGACAGTCTCAATGAATGTTTTAAAATAAATCAATGATGTAGTTGCTGGACCTGGCGTTTTCCGCTCTCCATAGTATTTTAGCACTAACAGCGTCACAGATTTCAAGGAATCCATTCCTTCTCTTTAGGGCATGTGTGTTTGTTTTGTTTGTTTGGTTTTAGATACAGCACAATGGCATTGTGCATATTCTCAGGATTATCTTTATTGCATCGAGAAGCAATAAAGGTCCCCATCAGATTGTTCAAATTCATTATCATCTTTTCAGTTTTACTTAGTCTTCTGCCAGCTCATCTTTTAATGTTTGTGATTACTGATAATGGTTTTAGTTTTTAGAGTTGCCAGTAGCTTGCATATTTTATTGGTATTCTCATAAAACCTTTTAAAAGCATTTTGATTTTTTTTAGTTATGAAGGTCATAAAACAATTATAGCACACAGAACCACACTATACATCAAAACAGGAGATGGTGAAATTCCACCAGGAAGGGGTGAATACTTACAATGTATAAACGGTAGAGAACCAACACCAATATCATATCATGGTGCCTCTATATAAATCCATTGTAGGCCCACATCTTGAATACCACGTGCAGATGTGGTTGCCTCATTTCAAAAAAGATATATTGGACTTGGGAAAGGTTCAGAAAAGGGCAACAAAAAAGATTAGGGGTATGGACCGGCTTCCATAGGAGGAGAGATTAATAAGACTGTGATATTTCAGTTTGGAAAAGAGATGACTGAGGGGGGATATGATAGAGGTCTATAAAATCATGACTGGTGTAGAGAAAGTAAATAAACAAAGTGCAATTTACTCCTTCTCACAACACAAGAACTAGGGGTCACCAAATGAAATGAATAGGCAGCAGGTTTAAAACAAGCAAAAGGAAGTATTTTTTCACATAACACACAATCAGCTGGTGGAACTCCTTGCCAGAGGATGTTGTGAAGATCAACAGGATTAAAAAAAAATCTAGATAAGTTCAGAGAGGCTATTAGCCAGGATGGGCAGGCATGGTGTCCGTAACCTCTGTTTGCCAGAAGCTTGGAATGGATGACAGGGGATGGATCACTTCATGATTACCTGTTCATGTCCTCTGGGGAGCCTGGCATTGGTCACTGTTGGAAGAGAGGATTCTGGGCTAGATGGGCCTTTGATCTGACCCAGTATGGCTGTTATTATGTTCTTAACACTCAAAACTTCTCATAGGCACAGATACACTCATATTCTTTATTACTTATTTTACAATAGCACATAGTAGCCTCAATCAGGGCTCAGACCTCCATTGTGCTAGGCACTGAACTTACATATATTGATAACACAGTTTCTGACCCAAGGAGCTCACAACTTACAGATATGACAAGAAAATAAGTAGAGAAGACAAATAAATAGTAGGGGGAGAGGAAGGAGGACAAGGTGACCAGTGAAACAATCCTGACTAGCCTTAATAAATAGAATTGTCAGCATGCCCATTGTCTCACCATTGTTAAGCATTGTGTTGGCATAAAGAATAGTACAGTATTCTATTCTTCCACAGAAGGCCCTTTCAACAAAGTATTTAGTCTTTTTCAAAGCAGAACAGATTGGTACTGAAAACAAAACAAAAACCAACAACAACAACCAAAAAAAAAAAAAAGGGAAGAAAGAAAAGAAAGAACCAGAAAGTTTATGTCAGGGGAGGAAGGGAGCAGGGAAACCACTTTGTGATCTAACAAAAAAAGATGTTAAATGACTGAGCAATCTGTGGAAATGATAATGTTATTACCTTTTTGTTATTGTTTAAATTACGTTGTTCTAGTTGTTTAAATAAGAAAAAAAAATAGAGGGCAGAAGGCAGTTTTCATATTATAAAGGATACAATAGAAAAATAATGTGATCACCTTGGACAGGTCACACACCCAACACTATATTTGTCGAAACATGGTCTGAATGAGATGTGAGTCTGTATGCTATGCAACATTATACATTTTTTCTTGATTTAAAAAATATATGGTTGAGATTCAGCAATAGCTGCTCTTACAGAACCAAATCGTTCCCAAATAGGGAAGGAAAAGGAAAAGGAAAAGGAAATGTGTCTGGACTACCCTGTTCTACAGAAATCATACTGAATTCCTCAGGACAGAGTGGGGCAATGTGCTCTAGAACAGGGTCTTCAAACTTTTCCCCCCCGCAGCCGCTTTCTGCAGAGGGAAAAGTCTGGCAGCCCCCAGAGGGTATGTCTACTGAAATGCCTCCGCAGAAAGCGGAAGCTTCCGCTTTCCACAGCAGCATTACAGCAGGACCAAAATAGCCCACCCAGGAGTTCAGTGGTCTCCTGGGTGGGCTCGGTGGTGGCGCCAGGGTCTCACGGACCCCCGGGGGTGGGCTCGCGCACCCCTGGGGGCGCGCACACTCCAGTTTGAAGACCACTGCTCTAGAACACACTTCACTTTGAATGGACAGCTAGCTCTTGATGCTGATCAAGGCATAAGTGCTAATTGACTGGGGTTAGCCACACACCCCTATCCACACACCACACCACAGCCTGTGGTAACTTGGTCCATGAGTCAGCATGTTAGCCAATCCTCAGTGCTAGAACTTTCTTGAGTGCTGTGTAGACAAATTCTGCTGAGTTGTATAAGCAGGGAGAAGAGGCTCTTCTGAACAGCACAGAGTAAGATTTAGCTGAGAGATAGAACAACTTGGGTTTAAGTAGCCTGGTTTTTCAGAGTTGCTGAGCACCCACAGATCTCACTGATATGAAGGGAAATTAAGAGAGCTCAGTCCTTCTTAAGGCCACTAAGATCTAGTCTGCCTGTAGTGATGACAAAACAGGGAGGAGAGTGAATACTGCACAAGATAGATTTTTTTCACTCTTACAAAATTAAAAAATAGGTGACAGTATCCAATAAAATTCACCTTGACACAGAGGACTCACAAGGAAATTTTAGCCTGAAAGGTGAATTTTTAAGACATGAAGCAAAGTGTGCAAATAGGATTCTAATAGAAACTATTTTGCAACCTTAGTTCAAATAGTTGCTATACCCAAGGGCTTCTGTACTCCACTCAGGAGCTAGAGATGAGGGGCTTCAATCTCTTCTTCTACTGGTTTTACAAACCATGTAACTCCACTGGCCTCCATAGAGTTGTTGTTGTTGATATACACAAGAGTGAGGAGAGAATCAGGCCCAAGAACTGTGGGCAAATCTTAGGCAGACAGCTATTGATTCCAAAAAGTTTTCAACGTGGTTTTGAACTCCAGTATAGACAAGATTTAAGTGTTAAAAATGTTAGTTGGCCACACTTGACCGTAGGCTTCCAGGTGTCCAGACTATGACCAACTCAAATATTTATAAAGACATTAAACTCCCTCTTCATTGGTGTTTACAGTCATATACCTACAATATATTAGGTCATGGTTAAAACCATGCTAGCTATTTTCCTAGACTAGATGTGACCTACATTTGCAAGTCTCTCGTATCTTATCAGACTAGTGCCATCTCACATGTTTTGAACCCACTTCTTACATAAGGCCTTCCCTATGTTATATTCTTTTCCAGTGATGATTTCATACTTTGTTCCCTATCTGCTGACCTGTTTGTCAAGCGTTGTGTCCTGTTCGTGGTATGGTAAGCTCTTCAGAGAGGATATATCTTTTTTTATTGTAAAGCACTGTTTACATTTGCAGTGCTCTCAGACATGAGTGCAACTGCTATTGACTTCACTGGAAGTTGCACATACATGTCAAAGGGCAGAATTTGGTCAAAAATGTTGAACTATATTAATAAACAAATAGTGACTTATTTTGGTTTTTATAATTTTGAAATGGACACACATTAGTGACTTGTTCTTGTTTGTCTAAAATATGAGCTACCTACTGTGAGTCAGCTATGCAGTGCAGGACAGGCAGTGAGAAGAAAGTGTTCTTCAGATCCTCTTATGCCTCCATTCCCTGATTCTGGGGCTGTTGGGAGACCAGATCAGATCAATCTGTGGGTAAATTACAGCAACCTTCAGACACTTCTAAGTTATGTCTGACTGCCCATGACCCTGTAGGGCCTTTCTGGCAGCCAGAGATCAGTGGTGTGAAGGGACCATGGCCAATACCCCTTTATCAAGTGCTGTCAGGAGAGGAGTTGAGATGCACCAAATGGGGATTCACTGTTTCGAAAGTGAAATCCTCCACTGATCAACTAAGCTGGCTTTCCAACTGCTTTGCACTGGCAAAACAGCCATTGTGGGCCAGGGTCTAGTTTAGTGTATATACCAATGATAAGAACACGCTGTAGTCTGGAATGTTGATATTTTATAAACCTAATGGAATGTTGATTTGCATCCTGCTTTCCTAGTGGGCACAGTATGGATCTTTAATAGGAAAAGACCAGGACTGTAAACCGAAAACCATATCCATGGCAACATGGAGCTCAACTTCTTGTGATTAAACATATAAAATGGTAATTATTTTATCTTTATTTCTATACTATCATAGTTTAACAGTAATAGCCTCAGACCTTCAACTCCTCCAGTTGATCATTAACTGTTATTAATGGTTAAATATTCTCAGAGATCATCAATTGAAAAGTTATACTTCTGTCTGAAAAAATATTAATACTATTATCTGAAATAACATCTGAGAAATATTTGTCTATTCTCCCCTCCCCCCTATTGATTTACTTCATGCATTTGATTGTACTTTGTGTACAGGCACTTTCATTGTATCCCTGGTACAGCCAGTCAGTTAGGCCAAGTCTACACTACAGACCTAAACTGGTATAATGATGATGCTCAGAGATGTGAAAAATCCACACCCCTGAGTGACGTAGTTATACAGACTTAGGTCTTGGCTACACTTGTGAGTGAGAGCATATTAAAACAGCCCCGGGCACCCTAACTCATGACGCATCCACACTGACAAGGCATGTAGAGCGTCTGGACTCTGCGGCTGGAGCGCTTTGGTAATCCACTTCCATGAGAAGCATAATACTTGCTGCACCCCGAATGGAGCGCCACGGTGCCAGTTTGGACGCCCTAGTCTATTAATGCGCTCTGATCGGCCTCCAGAAGTGTCCCACAAAGCCTGTTCTAGTCACTCTAGTCATCACTTTGAACTCTATTGCCCTGCCCTCACGCGACCAACCATCAGACTTGCCCTTTAAATTCTCTGGGAATTTTGAAAATCCCCTTCCTGTTTGCTCAGCAAGGCGTCGAGTGCTCTCAGCGCATCTTTCCGGGTGACCATGCTTCCATGTGCCAGGCGATCCCTCCCACGTACATAGTGCTGTGTTGACAAGAGAGCTTCTCCCACTGACATAGCTTTTGCCTCTCGGGGAGATGGATTAACTATGCTGATGGGAGCAGCTCCCCCATCAGTGTAGGAGTGTCTTTAAGCACTATGCTGCGTCGATGCAAGAGTTTACACAGAGCTCTTCTTCAGGCCTGGGGAACCTACTTGATAAGTGTCACAGCTAAATAGAAGGTGGAACAGATTGTTTAGCACAAGTGGTTAAACACATTTCAAGTGACAATTCAAGGTGAAATGGCCAGCTAACACCCATCCAATTATAGGTGGGGGGGGGACAAACCTTTTGGCCTGGGGGCCACATCAGGGAATAGAAATCGTGTGGCGGGCCATGAATGCTCACAAAATGGGGTGGGAGTGTGGGCTCTGAGGTGGGGCTGGAGGTGAGGAGTTTGGGGTGTAGGAAAGTACTCTGGTCTGGGATCGAGGGGTTTGGAGGGCAGGGGGGGATCAGGGCTGGGGCAGGGACGCGGAAAGGGGTGCAGGTTCCGGCTGGCAGTGCGGGCTCAGGGGTGGGGCTGTGGATGAGGAGTTTGGGGTGCTGGAGGGTGCTCTGGGCTGAGAGCAAGCGTTTTGGAATGCGGTAGGGGGATCAGGGCTGGGTCAGGAGATTGGGATGCAGGAGTGGGTCAGGTGGTGCAGTCTCCTAGTGGTGCTTACCTCAAGCGGCTCCTGGAAGCAGTGGCATGTCCCTTCTCCAGCTCTATGCAGAGGAATGGCCAGGCAGCTCTGCATACGGCCCCATCTACTGGCACCGCCCCTGCAGCTCCCATTGGAGCGAGGAACTGGAGTGGGGCCATGCTGCAGCTTCTGAGAGCTGCGTGGTGCGGCTCCCGACCCTATGCCCTGGCTGGAGTGGGGCTGAGCCGTGTGGTGTGGCCCCCAACCCAGTGCCCTAGCCAGAGCGCCCCGTAGTTTGCCCACCCCTGAGTTATAGGGATGAACAGAAGAAGGGGAGGGGGAAAATAGCAGCTGGAGGGTGAGTCTTTCAGCAATGAGGGAGACTTTTTTAAATATTAAAAGGCAAATGTGATTGTAAAGCTATAATAACACTAGCAGGACCAGTTTATGCATTCAGGCTGCTTTTTTTCTTAGCATTGAAGCTGCCTGCATTGGTTTTAACTGAGAGGAGGATTAGTCCCGTTAATTGTAGTGTAGCACAACACTGTTTATCCTACACTTTTCAGGGACAAAGGTGGGGACTGGATAATGAGGTTAGGATCTGGGTAAGTGATTCATAAGGGAACATAACCATGATTTGGGTAACAAGGAGTTGCAGATTTAAGTAAAGAATATTTTATTGTATTTAATCCCATGTTATTTTGAACTTTATAAATTTTTCACCCATCCATCTTGAGGCCATCTCAGCCCAGGTTTGGAACACTACCATTGTATTGTGTGTTTTTCATCAGCTTGATAATGAATCAAGTGATACAACACAAACACTTTTAAAGATGTCTCCAATCTTGTGGGAAAGGAATAAAGAAGTCTGATTTCTTTAACAGAGCTTGTAGGACACTCCCTAAGTGCAACAAGTGGTATTGCAAGTTGCAACATGAAGGGCTCATAGACAAAAGAGTCTTTATTGCATAAAATGTTTCCACTTCAGCTAGTTACAGAATGGTCCACAATAGGGTATAAATTAGCTCTTTCATTTCAGAAAAATAAAATGTCCTCCCACTTGCTAGCCACATAGTGAAGTCCAAAGCTCTTGTTTGAGGTGTTTTCAGTATTAGGCAAACACACACACACACACACACACACACACACACACACACACACACACACTGAGGGTGGAGGACAGTGAGGGAGGGGAAAACACATCCCTGCATGTTGTTGTGTAGTGTAACTGTATCAAATAATTTCGTTCAGTAATTATATTAAATAACCACAGATAATAGTAAAAAGTACTGAATGAAAAATACATGCTGGGGTATATGCTTGTTTGTTACAGCCTAATGGAAAAGGGACAATATCTTTAATTTTAAGTGTTCCAGGGCTAGTTTTTTGTATTCCAGTTATTCACATGGGAAAATAACTAGACATTCCAACTACATCATTTGGCAGAAACAAAATCTGTGCTCCTATTTGAGTTTCAATAAATCAGTACTAGAATTGGCACTGTCACTGTATAAACTCTTGGGCATTGGCTTGAATACCCTTTTGGAACCATATGGATCGACTCTTGAACATGACTCTCATGATGAAAAAGTCACTACATCATGAAACACATTGACAGAGAAGAAGAATGGAGTATTTATATTGACAAAAAAACAGCCCGAGTGGCGTATTTAGTGGTTTTGTTACTAAATGAAAATGGAATAGTACATTTTAACTCTAAGATTTACAAGGCTGTTTTTCATTTTTTTAATTGATTTGGAAAAATAAAAAAGACAAGACAATGCCACACATCAGCTACTGCTGTTAACATGACCTTTCTGTGCTGGGAAGCAGAAAGACTGTAGAATAAAAGAATGAGAAAAGCTTTGGCACAGAAGAAACCTGTCTCATTATTTTGTTGGTAAACGATATTGCTCTCTTAATTATGTCCTCTGGTAGTGAATAAATAGTTACAGAGCCTTCTAAATCAAAACTGAGGACATTTATGGTATGTCCACTCCAGCAAATTCTGTATTCATCTTCCATCAATGGTGTAGCTGCACTAGTGCTGGGAAAGGTGTAAATACTGATGGAGAGAGGATTCAGGAATTTGTATCATGATGTCATGAAAAATTGCAGAGCCCTATGTACACTAGTGCGTGTACCACTGGTGAAAAATGAAAAATTGTCAAGTGTGGACATGCTGTAGATACTTAAGGGGCAACAGTTTATACCAGCAGCATTGTTGTTTTTCCTAAATGTTATGGCAAAAGCATGAATGGTATTACAGTATTTCTAAATATTTGTGCCTAATTAGTCTGCTGGGAATAATCTGACCTTCACTTGTACTGGCTATAAATACAGGATACTGATGAAAGTTAGAATACACACAGAGACCATGTAGAAGGCCCAGGGTCAGCACCCCCGAACAGCCTCAAGTCCTGAAACATTTTTTTTTCTTTTGTAAAATGCACCTTCTTAGGATTTGCGTTGATTGAGCTTTGTATTGACTCAGAAATAGAAATGTCCCGAGTTACAGAATCAGATTCTTCCTCCTCTGGCTGTCAAGCATGTCACGTGAGTAAAACAAAGAAATAATCTATTTAAATGTAAGCTAACCTAGCAATGTCTACACTCTCCCTCCACAGCCAGCTATACTTGAGGGGCTGGCCCACAGTACTTTTTCTCCTTCCTCCTTCTGAGAGGAAGCCAGCCTTTTATGTCCGTTGATAAGCTACCCAGAAAACAAACCCACTTTCTTGATTAGATAGGTCAGGCAGAAGCACAGCTGCTTTTTCTCAGCTTGAGTCAACTGGAGAAGAAGAAATCCTGCCTGCCTAAGCTGCCTTTATACATTATAGTCATAATTTACTAGCAGTGTAGCTCAGAGGTGGCAGCAAGGAAACTGTTGGTGTGGTAAGGGCTCAGGCATTTTTATCACTATGTCGAAAGGTTAGATGGCCTAGTGGTAAAAAAAAATCCCACATCCTGTCTATGCTTCTAGCTTCTGCTACAGTTGCCACACAGGTACCACCATCACAGTTGCACTGGTGGTAAGTTATGGGTACTGAGTTTGACCTACCTCAGCGGCTCCCTGGAAGCCGAATTTGGGAAAGAGGGAAGAGATCTGTCCTCTCTCTGGACCCGTGCCCGTAACGCCTCGAGACGCCTAGGGAAGAGGATCGGCTGCCGCTGGAGTTGGTGTGAGGAGCGCCGGGAGCTAGGAATACTAGTGCCGCGCATAAAGACCCCGGACCACACCATCGTCACCCCGACTGCCAGATCAATGCTGGAAAGGACCCTGAAAGACACCATCCGCTGCTACTACGCCGAGAACCTGAAGCGGAAGCCAGACCAGGGCAAGGTGTTTGAGGTGTCCAGCAAGTGGGATGCCAGCAACCACTTCCTTCATGGGGGCAGCTTCACCAGGTTCGCCGACTGGTTCATCCACCGGGCCCGACTCAACTGTGTTCCTCTCAACGGAGCCATCCGCCATGGCAACCCGGACAAGCGCTGCAGGAAGTGCGGTTACGCCAACGAGACCTTGCCCCACGTCCTGTGCGGATGCAAGCTGCACTCCAGAGCCTGGCAGCACCACCAAAATGCCATCCAGAACCGGCTGGTGAAAGCCATCCCACCATCCCTGGGGAAGATCTCTGTCAACTCTGCCATCCCCGGGACAGACAGTCGCCTGCGACCCGATATAGTCGTGACCGACGCAGAGAAAAAGAAGGTCCTCATAGCAGACGTCACGGTGCCATTCGAAAACCGGTCACCGGCCTTTCACGAGGCCCGAGCACGGAAGTCGCTGAAATACACCCCGCTGGCCGACATCCTGAGAGCTCAGGGCTACGAGGTGCAGCTCCATGCCCTGATCGTAGGAGCCCTGGGCGCATGGGACCCCCAGAATGAGCCAGTACTGAGAGCGTGCGGAGTTGGACAGCGCTACGCCCGGCTCATGAGACGGCTCATGGTGTCTGACACCATCAGGTGGTCCAGGGACATATACACTGAACACATCACAGGACATCGTCAGTATCAGGTCGAGTAGCCGAGACCACCGGCCAGGGAAGCAACCCACCCCACCTTTCCTGACAAACAGAGGGATGCACCCCACCCATATACTTATCGCCTGCACCGCCATGGACTTGGACTCTCGCTACACACCATGGGTGGCGTACCCGAACACACCTATACACTAACGCTTTCAAAAACTCCCACACCCCAATCTGGATCTGTGCTGAATATGAAATATGCATGTACTTTGAAAACCCTGAAGCTTTTACATACAATCGCCCATAACCCCAGCCTGACTCCAGATGTCCAGCACCTTACTTCTTAACTTGTGTATGCTTTCATTTTTTTAACATTAGTTTTAATAAAGTTTTATATCTCTCTATTGTATGGAGTACAAGAATGGGAAGCAAACCCATTCCCCACAGACCTCTGCCAGCAGTAGATGGCTTTCTAGAAGATGGATGAGGGGCCTGAATGTATCCCTAGGCCACTTATGTGGCCAGTTGGTAGGCACATTCAAAATCCATTTGATTGGGGATAACCTTGCTATGTAATTAATCATGTAATAACTGTAATTGTGAGAGTGGAAGCAAAACCACAGACACGCAGTGAGGGTGAACAGGGGGTTCAGAGGAAAAGACAAGGCTGTAGGCAGCAGCACTGAAGCCACTGCAGGGGCAGAGGCCAAACAATTCAGTCTCTTTCTTCCTGGCCTGGGAGACGGCTGTCCTCTTCTTACCTGTGTCCATCCCCATTATGAGGCAGGGAGCTGATTATAGCTGCCTTCCTTCCCAGAACTTGTTCTAGTTGGCTAAGACAGGATCCCGGCCCTTAGAAAGAACAGTTGCCTGGGGTTTTCCTAGGGCCACCTTTTCTGTCTCAGCATATATGCTGCTGTTCCCCAGACCTCAGCCTTCTGCAGAACTCCTGGACTGTGGTAGCCTGGCCCCTGGGACTTCCTGTTGTTGCTTTAAAAGGCCTGTACGCCCAGTTACACTTCTCATGGGGGCTGGAAGAGCAAGGAGAAGAACACGAAAAATTGCCCCCAATACCTAGTCGCTGAAGGATTATGTTACTAGTGTGGGTGGATGGGTGGGTGGAAAAATCCTGTGTTGCCATGTGCCCCATGTCCATGCATATTTCATTTCAGTTGGTGATTCTTCACTCCAAGCACCCAATAAACTAACTCTTCCCTGGTCAATACATTCTGCCCCTGGTCAATTTACTTCCGCCTGCACCCATTTGCAGGGCAGGCCTCTTCTTTCCATTGCTTGACATCCCTTTGCACTCTGCATGCACAGAAGGCCATTGGCCCCTAGCTCCTGCTGCTGCACCCGAGCCCGCTACTTCTTGCCCCTGTTCTGTAAAAACAGCTCCTTCTCTTACTGCTAAAGGACCAGCCTTTCTTGCTCCCTTCCACCATCTCTCTTCCGGAGAAGACATCAATGTCCCTTTCCGTGGGGACCATTTTCAACCTGGGTCCCCCCGTTACTGGATGTTAAAAGCAGTTTGTGTGATCTGGTCCTGATGATGGGACAATGGAGAAAACAGGTCTAAGTACTTTTTTTCCGTCACTGTGCTTTCGGAGCTCAGGGAGCCTGTGCACCCCATCAGAGTGTCCTGCTCAATTATTTGTACTTATGTTGCAGGTTTGGTTGATACAAATGCAGAATAATAGACCAGGTCCTGCTCCCATTGAACCTGTTGGGGGTTTTGCCATTGACTTCACTAGAGCAGGCTCGGGTCCATATTCCTCATAGACTCATAGACTTTAAAGTCAGAAGGGACCATTATGATCATCTCGTCTGACCTCCTGCACAACGCAAGCCACAGAATCTCACCCACCCACTCCTGCAATAAACCTCTCACCTATGTCTGAGCTATTGATGTCCTCAAATCATGGTTTAAAGACTTGAAGGTGTAGAGAATCCTCCAGCAAGTGACCCGTGCCCCGCACTGCGGAGGAAGGTGGAAAACCCCCAGGGCCTCTGCCAATCTGCCCTGGAGGAAAATTCCTCCCCGACTCCAAATATGGAGATCAGCTGAACCCTGAGCATGTGGACAAGACTCACCAGCCAGACACCCAGGAAAGAATTCTCTGTAGTAACTCAGATCCCACCCCATCTAACATCTCATCACAGGCCATTGGGCATATTAACTGCTAATAGTCAAAGATCAATTAATTGCCAAAATCATGTTATCCCATCATACCATCTCCTCCATAAACTTATCAAGCTTACTTTTCACAATCTCTCACTCTGGTGTGAATGCACATGTGATGAAACTCTGGCTGTACTGAAGTGGATGGCAAAACTCCCGTTGACTTAAATGGGTCCAATATTTCACCCATGTTTACTTAATACCTATGTTGTTTGTATGCATTCAAAAGGTGAATTTTCCATCATTACACTAACTTCACTGTAGAGATGGACCTACTATACTTAACTAAATAAATGTGAAGGAAATGAACCTCTTAAAAGAATTCACACAGCAACCAAATGAGAAGAATGTTTATATGTCAGCCAAAATTGGCAAAAGCAGGGCAACATAGTTAAAGGAGAAAAGCCGCATAAATCCTGCAATACCAACGCCTAAGGAGGCTCATTAAAATAGCAACCCATTATGCTTAAGAATTGCAAGACTAACTGGTCTTCCAATTTAATTATATTGCATTTACTTTCGTTAATGTGTGTTATAGCCTTGGTGTTTTTCGGGCATCTTCAATGCGTTAATTTCTTTTTGTTAATTGATTATAGTTCAAATTAATCCCATTGAAAAGAACAATTCCAGATAAACGCATCATCATTAAAAAGCCAACATTTATCTACAGTCAGCTCACAGTTGTGTCTGTGAAATCTCAGTATTTCTTTTTATTTAGAATGTGAAATAACTGTAGGATTTCAGGTGCTGCAGTGTGACAGCTCCGGCCAAGTGTTGATTTATTTTTTTGTCACTGAAACCATTCTATCTGAAACCCCTCTTTGAGTCCAATGGAATCTGATTTGTTGTTGGGTTGGAGAACTGGGGTTTTCCTTTACTCCAAAGTTCTCTTTTTCTTATGCAAGTAGATCTAATAGAGTGACCAGACAGCAAATGTGAAAAATCGGGGCAGGGAGTTGGGGGTAATAGAAGCCTATGTAAGAAAAAGACCCCAAAATTGGGACTGTCCCTATAAAATCGGGACATCTCATCACCCTAAAACCTAATTTGTGGTAAATTATTTCTAAGTTATATTCTTTTGTGCTCAGAGGTTTCCACCCATGGGTAAGTAGGAGCTGAAATGTATTCTTTTTATTTTAGGAAGCTATCATGAAAGGGTTACTGCAAGTGTCACACACTTCACAACTTTCTGAAAACGGAAGGACAAATCATCTTGTAGTTGAAGAACAGGATGGAGAAATGAGAGTTGTATTTTTAGCTCTGCCTGAGACTTCCTGTGTTATGTCTGACAAATGAACAAGACCCACATTTTCAAAAATGTCCACTAATTCTGGCTGCTTCTTTCTGCGGGGATCCAACCTGATATAGCCGGGGCATGATTTTCAGAAGTGCTGAGTATTCCCAGCTCCATTTGAATCAATCAGAGTTCTGAGTGTTTAGCAGAACATCAGGCCCAATGCATCTCAAGTCAGGCACACAAAATTAGGGGATGCTTTGGAAAATGTTGACCTTCACATCTTTATGCCTCACTCTCCCCATCTGTAAAGTGGGGTTAATATTTACATACTTCACAGGTAGGTAACTGATTCTTCTTTCTTTTGATTGATTGTTTGATATGGAAAATGTTAAAGTGATAATATCTTAAAATTAAAACCAGTAAGCTCTGCACTTCCTTCCTTGGTAATGTAAATGGTTTATTTAATTTGGGACAGCTCTTTGGGCGTAAGTATGCCCCAATTTGTGAAGTGAGAAAACCTTTAAGAATAGGGGTCCATAAAATGGAAGCATTGCTCCATAATTCGCTATAAAAGTGAGTTTATAGCAATGACTTTCTAATGGTGACTTTTGGGATTGTTTACATTCATCTGGCTGTTTCTGTGATAAAAACTCATTTATCTTAAAACAGAGATGTCAAAATTTAAAACAAGGGCACATTGTAATAAAAATAATTAACATTTTTAGGTCTGCCTTTGGCTGCATTTGGTGTGCAAGCGGGCAGAGCCACAAAACTGAACTTAAGTAGCCTTGTGCGCAGTATGACTGCCCAGCCACAATTCCTCCATTGTGCACTAGGGGATACACTTTGCTGATGCACTGGATCGTGGTCTGAAGAGCTGTAACTTACTGGAAAACAGCCAAGGGGCTGTTTCTCAGGCTAACATACAAATGCTGTCCTCAGCACTGAGGCACCGACTTTCTAATTTCCCCAGGAGTGCTTGACCCCTCCTTTGCCCCAGCCTGGCCCCTTTCACCCCCACTAAGCCTTCACCCCACCTCTTCCTGCCCTGCCCTTGCTCCACCTCTTCCTGCCCCCACTCCTGCCTCTTCCCCTCCCTAGCACCTCCTGCCTGCTGCTGAATAGCTGATGAGAGGCAGGCAGGAGGCACTGGGGGGAGAGGGAGGAGTTGAAAGGCGGGGCCTATAGGTGGGTGCTGAAAACCCACTGTTTTTTTCCTGTGGGTGCTCCAACCCCAAAGCACCCATGGAGTCGGCGCCTTTGCCTGAGCAGCAAAGGCAGCCACTGACAAGAGGTGTGAGCAGTTGATGCCTGCTGGAAAGAGCAGCAAACAATGTCCTGCTGAGCATGGAGCTAAGCTGCCATATAAAATCTTGCCCTGCAGTGACAGTGATTCTTATGAACTGGAGACACCTACCATCATCTCTGCTGTCCCCTGCTCGTCAGTCTGCTGGGCACATAGGCAGGATTTGAAACCTCAAATTTTAATGACAACAAATAATTGTTTGCAAATGATGCTAGATTAGATTAAAATGCAAGTTGTTTCAAAAGTAATAAATGATCATGGTGAAGAGTTTGCAGTGTAATTTCATAAACTGGTGAATTCGTTACTATCACTATTTATAGACGTGCATTTTCCCCTCAGAGCAGTGGAAGCAATGGAATACCCTTCCATGAAACACTTTTACAGAAAGGGGCATGAGGAACAAAGGAAGGAATATGTGACCTTCTAACCTTAATCACTGCATATCATTCGACTAGTGGGTGGCATGAGCAAGGCTCTGCTGTTCATTGTTGTGGGTGTTTTTATGAACATTAATAACAGAGAGCTACAGGGTTAATGTTTCCACAGTATTTCAAAGGCAGAAAGGCTACTATAAGTATTGCTGTATTAAAAATGTTGTTACAAGTTTGATTTCCCCACAGGAGAAGATGGTGAGGATCAAAATGACACAACCTTATCCACAAATAGGCAGAATTAACACGTAATTGTATTCAGACCAGCTGCAGGCATGTGCTATCCCACATAGAATAGAATGTGTTGGGTTATTTGTACTCAGAGCAGGAATTATTTTGGAGGGAATGAGGACTGTGGCGGTGGCATTAGTGCACATGTCCGCATGCACACTACTCCTACTGCCTTGGGGATCATGTTCAGTTATGACCGTGTGCAATAGCAGTCGTATGGGCCCTGTGGAGAGGCATTACCCTGATAATCTGGAGGAAGCAGAAAGAGGGTGGCTAAATTCAGTTTTGCATTCTCACTGCTTCCTGCAAGTCTTCTGGCTGTGTGTAAATCTGGAACAAAAAATTGGCCCTTACAGTAAAGATCGCCCGCTACTGCGGAGAAGAGCTGTGTACTTCCTGAGCGGGGCAGGCATGCTCAAGCCAGGGTCTGATCCAACCTATGCCAAAGTCAATGAGTCTTTCAAGTGAATTTAATGGGCACTGGATGAGGCTCCAGGTACATAGGCAATAAACCTATGGTGTGGAACATTTGCACCGTGCTTCACAAGATGACAACCTCTTGTGTCTACACCCCTTCCCTTCTGAGTGTGCTGGAGGGGCATACTGCGGGTGGGAAATAAATATAATTGGGACAATGGTGCTGAATCTTCATCCATGGGACAGAAATAAAGAAAGTTGTACGTACAGCTTTGGTTCCACAGCTTTGGTTCCACCTCCAACCTCACAGGAGGGAGAGTAGCACAGCATTGCTAAATGGCTCATTATCCCCCCTAGTATTTTTCCTATAGTATTTCTCTCTGCTCCTATACCGGATCAGATGGGCGAATGTACCTTTTGTGCCTGGCAACTGTATTAGATATGATAATGCGTTCTTCTCAGACCCTTGAAATACCTAATGTACTTAGAAAAGTATAAACTAAGGAGAAGGTAAAAGAGAGTAACACCAGCATGTTGGGCGACAGTAAGTCTGAAATGCAGGGAAACTTTAACATTTCCTTTCTGTGCTTTTCCATTATGCTGAATATCTCTCTTACCTTTGCTATTATTCTAGGGAATAATCTTTCTCCAGCAGGGATCTAATGGGTCATTTCTATTCCTAACTTCTGTGGTGCTAAAGTTAATGCATTTTATTGCTTCTGTTTCCAGATCATCTCTAATAACGTGGGCTCAGCACATTACAGCTACAGATAAAACATATATCATGAAGGAAAATTCCACTGACCATTTTGTTTTTATTTCCTCATTGTCTCAGAACTCCACTGTCGAAGAACATAGTGTCAAACTATAGATTAAATATTAATCCCTTCTCTTTCTGCCCCAAGATTTGAGTATGGAAATTTGTTTCTCAGTTCTAAAATGGAATTCAGAAAGAGAAAGAAAGAGGTCATTCTTTCAGATTCAGTTCAGGTAAAGTCAGTTGACAAAGGCCAAGTAATAGAATAGTTTTCTGGAGAGGCATGTTGTTGAGCCGTCTTCTAGCTAAGGAGTGACCTGTGAAGGTAACACACCATGAAAAAGAGTCTAGCTTGTCACTTGAATCCTTTCAACATGCAGACATTTTGGCACATCCAGGTGGTAAGTCAAAGAGTATCAATTTAAATTGGAACATTCCAGTGTGTGGGTGATAAATAGTCTTAAGTGGTGACATTCTGGAAAGAGTAAAGAATATTTCATTCTTCCACAAACACTTTGACATTCTTTTGACAAGGCTACATATATAGTATCATATATATAGTATCAGACACTGCCATTTCCCCCCCTGCCAGTTGACACCCTTGTAACACCATTGATTTCAATAATAATTTGACCAATAGCATGACCATAAAGAGATGAAAGCCCTTGGGTTTTGGAACACTGTAAACTCAAGATTAAGATTCACTGGCATCTGTGGATTGGTAATGGGCTAGCTCAGCATCAAGCCAGCATGGATTATAGAAATGAAATCTGGCAAAGACCTGTTATTTCATTTAGTCAACCCCTCTGCCAAGACTGGATGGTTCCCTAGAGTACGTTTTCTAGTGTTATTTGTCTGGTTACAGTCTGTAAAAGTCTGACTATTTGTACATTAATGGTAAATTCACTTTGTTTACATTGCATTCATTCCCGCATAACTTGTTTGCATAGTTTGTTAGGGGGTTGATTCTGCAGCCCTTATTCACATTCCATAGAACTTATGCAAGTATTCCCACTAGGGTTGCCAGGTGTCAGTTTTTTGACTGTTGAAAAGGGACCCTGGTGGCTCCTGTCATTAAAAGTCTGGTCAGTGGTGCTATGGGTCTAAGGCAGGCTATTCCCTACCTGCCCTGCACTGGATTGCGCCCCGGAAGCAGCCAGCAGGTCCGGCTCCTAGGCAGGTGAGCCATGGGGCTCCGCACACTGCCCCTGCCCTGAGCAATGGCTCCACACTCCCATTGGCTGGGAACCCGTGTTGGCTGGGGGTGGGGCAGTGCCTGTGGGTGAGAACAGCACATGGAGCCTCCTGGTCCCCCC
>ML677384.1:3339382-3559358 GCA_007922305.1 Dermatemys mawii | reverse complement strand
GCGGGGCCTTAGCAAAGGGGGCAGGACTAGAATGTTCTGTTTTGTGCAATTAGAAAGTTGGCAACCCTAATCCCCACAGATGTTACTCCAGTAGGAATACTGGTGTGAATGAGAGCCGTTTATAGTGCCGAAAGTCTGCAGATTCAGGTCCTTAGATTGCAAGCTTTTTGGGACACAGACGTCTCTTACTATCCATCTGTAAAGCACCTGGCTGGCACACATGGGGCACTGGAACTGTATAAATATCATTACTGTTCAGATGATCCTAACTCAGAAGGGTAGTATTTTAAGCTGGTAGCTGATGCTGAAGGAACAACTGGGAGATCTGTGCTTTAGTATCCAAGATAAGTGATATTACCATTGTTCAAATGAAGGCTACTGCTCTGAAATGTAACTGACTGTAGCCCTTCCTCAGGAGCACACAGTCAGAGATCGGGGAAGGGAATGGATAGCCAGAGGGGGTTGAGCTGCTGTAAGCTACATGATCCCCCTCTCTGCTTGGTACAAAGAATATCCCAGGGCTGGTCTTCACTAGGCGGGGGGATCGACTGCAGATACGCAACTTCAGCTACGTGAATAATGTAGCTGAAATCGGCATATCTGCAGCAGATTTACCTGCCGTCCTCAAGGCGGCGGCAGTCGGCGGCGCGCTCCCCCGTCGACTCCAGCTTGTGACTTTTGGCGAGCTGGAGTTCCGGAGTCGAAGGGGGCACCGCTGGCGATCGATTTATCGCGTCCTGACAAGACGCAATAAATCGATCGCCAAAAGACCGATTGTTACTGCGCGCAGTGAAGACAAGCCCCCAGAAAATCTGTAGTACGAATGCTGCTCAGAGCAGCATAGGGTGACCAGATGTCCTGATTTTATAGGGACAGTTCCGATTTTTGGGTCTTTTTCTTATATAGGCTCCTATTATCCCTCCCCCCCACACCCTCTCCTGATTTTTCACACTTGCTGTCTAGTCACCCTAGAGCAGCATTAACTTCAGCTACAGTATGTAGTGAGTGGAGAAGTCACATTATTCTTTATTTTACATTACATTTATTCATTATTTGTATTATTATAGCAACTGGAGGACCACACAGAGATTGAGGTCCCAGGGTACTAGACACTGTAATACACATAGTAAGAGACACTCCCTTCCCCAAAGAGCTTGTAGTCTTAATAGACAAGACAGACGAAGGGTGGGAGAAAGGAGATATTATCAATCCCATTTTACATTTAGGAAGCAGAGGCACAGTAATGAGCAAGGGTAATTGCAGGGCCAATAGCAGTATGCCAACAGTATAAGACTGCTGTGCCGCCGGTACTAGACATGAAAGAGGCTTGGAGAGCAGTGTATAATTGCATACATTATGCCCATATTAAAATGATCTGGGCTTTTTTTTTTGGTAATTCCTCCCTGTGAATATTGACTTTCCTTGAAAACTGGGAGGATGGGAGGTGATGCAGTGTGAAAGGAACAAACCATTTATTTTGAGCAGTACTGATAGCACCTTCTCTTCTGCACATTTTTGCACAGGAGGAGGGGAACTCTATGCTCTTGAGATCTTACAGACAGGGAAAGAAATTCCTTGTTGTTGGCATGAGTTATTCTACTGAGTGGAATAGCACAAGTTGTTCTGCCTCCCAGGCTTGTAACACCCTAGTGCACAACACAGACAGTTACACATCCTGCAAAGCAGTGATAAAGTTCATTGTTCCACAGTGTCCATTTTTGTGTCTAATTTCAGCATTTTCAAGGTGAATTGCTATATGATCTTTTGTACTGCAGTGTACATAAATCTGCAAGCTGTTTTAACTTCCTTGTTTCCTCAGTTGCAGCTACCAGGTGTGTTGCTATTTATCTGTACACCCCCACCCCCTCACACACACACACACAGTCTCTAGAAATTGTTTTTGATTTACTTAATAGTGATTTCTTTGGATAGACCCTCACATTTACAGATGCAGTTCTCTCAAGGCAAATAAAGTTCTGTACTGGCTCACCCAGCATTTGGCAGCATGTGTAATTGCTCCACACCAACATTAAAATTTTCAATAGAAGTGACATTTGGATCATCTTCCTCTCAAAAGCTGTGTAATTTTTTTCCAGCCACTTGTAGCTGGTGACTTAGCAAAAGAAGCAAGTCTGAAATGCCTCAGACCAATGCGACCATGGTCTTGATGGTACCTGCGCTGCAGAGGGAGAAGGGACTCCCAAATATACACTCTCATCCTCATTTTGCACGATAATGTGATCAGATAACGCACACAAAGCTACGAATACTACTGACAAAATTTATACTTGTTCTAGCTCTCTGATCTTAATAGCTCAGGTTTAGCACACTATTACTCATTTGCAATACTTCTTCTGCACACAATATACACACAACAGATGATGGAAAATTCCACTGTTCACCTTCTTGCCTCAGGCTCCATAGTTGCTTAAACAAAGAGTGTCACATTACAGAGCACAACAAGCAGGACTGAAAAGAAAGAGTAAAGCCTATTGATTTCTTATAAAGCCAAGAAAGAAGTTTGATGTGTTTGTCACAGAAGAACTGTATCTGTAAGAAAAGCTAGAAAAAGGTTTCAACACATTATGTCTTCTGATCTCTCTACTTTTTATTTTTGTAGTCCTGAGACTAGTCATGAGATATACACCATTTCTCTACATATGGGAAATGAGTTTCCTTTATGCCACTGCATAAGGTACATTTAGATGCATTAGATACAATGCATCTAAATACTACAGTAATACTGCCATATAAATGCCTATAAGAAAAAAGACTTTAAGAAAGTTCTGCTACTTCATGAAAACCAGGAGGATATCTACTTTGTTCAGTAGAGTTGAAGAAGTATGTGTGAAGACATTAAATAATCCTGTTGACATGATGTGCAGTATAAAGTACTGAAGGGTGAACCACAACTAGTTTGGAATTCGCAGTCTTAAAAGGGACTATGCAAAAATAGCATTGCTACCAAAAGAGAAGATGTGTTGACTGTTCAGTCACACATTTTTACTCCTGCTAGCCTTAGCTCTGCAGAACCAACATGAATGAAAAGGAAGGAAGGCTGAATGATGTCTATTTCATCTTGTGCATCACAAGGAGTTTTTGACCAGGTTCAGATCGGTTAACTCTATGCAAACCCACTGAATGCAATGCTCAGATGTTGCTAGGGGCATAGTACGCCCTGCACCAGTTTTATATTGGTAACGATGCATATAAGCTGAAATTTATCCAGTTTGACTCTCAGAGCCCAGGCTTTTTGCAGAACCGGAGGTTTGAAGAAACATGTTTTTACTTGTAAACTGAGCTCATTCACTAAGAAAATCATTGAGACACAATAAACATGGAAACCCACAATGCCATTTTGAGATGCGCTTTTTAGAGTAGACTCCCACTTAAAAGTTAAGACTCTTACCCATAGTTTCACTCCCTTGATACTGCAAAACTGACCCATAACAATCAGTAGATATATTCTTCTTATCTTTACCCAGTGAGGATGATGAAATATACTGCACTGTAGATTTATTTAAGAATTCAGTTGCCTTTA
Source organism: Dermatemys mawii (assembly GCA_007922305.1). Lineage (NCBI taxonomy): Eukaryota > Metazoa > Chordata > Testudines > Dermatemydidae > Dermatemys > Dermatemys mawii. The sequence continues at coordinate 3,555,817 of ML677384.1, read as the reverse complement.
GTGGGTCAATCTGTGTTCAATGTAAGATCCATTTGAATATATAGCCATGGCTTGTGAAAAGGCAATACATGCTTGGACTTCTGTAGATACAAGTTATATTACCATAAACTGTATCACAGAATTATATTTTTACCTATATTGATATTTTAAAAGCATAACAAAAATCAAGACATTGAAGTATAATAATCATTTATTTAGCATGAGTGTACCTTATACTGCACCCTCTGAGACGTTTGGCAAACAAATAACAGCAACTTGTCTTAAGGAGCTTACAGTTTAACAGAGCAGGTACAAAACAGAACAAAGCACAGAGTGAGAACAGTGTGGCGTATGTTTGTTTTTGGCTGGAAACTTCTTGGGTGCAGAACTGGTGGGGTTTAGAAGTCTTTTTTAAAAGGAGGAAAGGGAGGGAGTTTGGTGGGCTCTGACTGGCAGGTTGTTCTAAACTGACTTAAGCTATGTACCGAGATAGAGAACACGGGCTTATGTTGCTTTCCATCTTTATAGTTTTGCATTTGTGGAAATATCATGCTGTGGTTTTTTCCCCGGTCATCATTGCAATGATTTATATCTGGAATGTTTTTATTTTTGGTAATTATTTTTTTCTACCTGCACACTTATTCACTGCAACACTTTCTTCAGTTTCTCTTCTGTGCTCATGTTCAAGATGAAACAAACATTGAGGTGATCTTGGTTTTGCAAAATCTAGGTCAGTTTTTGTATTTGCAAAACCAAAACCAGGGATGACTTCTGGATCAGGGTTCCATTTAATTCAAATTCCAAAAGTAAAGAGACGAGCTGGATTGTTTTGATTCATCCCAAAGTCATATCTTTCTGGTCCATCTTGCACACTGCCTCTCTGTCTATCCAACCATCCAGGGTATTTATAGGGTACCCTTCACCGTAGTATTTAAGCACAGCATACCAGCTTTATTTATGTCAGTGCTATATCATCTGATAGATTCCCCCACACCAGGAGCTTTCTCAGCTGACTGTTTAAGCCAGCTTTTTGGCTCCTTTGTACTACTGAAGCATTGCAAAGGACCCAGACTCTGGTTTAGGATCTGATCTTATCTCCCGCTTTCATTATTAGTTGCTTGCTGCCAGAGCATCCAGGATTAAAAATGATTGCAGTAAGACAATGAGATGTCATATTACCTCAGGAAATGGTGATCTGGTGCCTTCAATGGAGGGAAACGTTTTTTTCCTCCCCCCCCCCCAGCATCAATTCGGTCTTGCCTAATTGCAGTTTGAGCTGTTCAACTCTTCTTTATCCATGTGCTAGTCTCTTGCAGGCATTGTGACATTTTTGTGAAACCACTGATAGTGTTTCTTTGAGGAGAAGTGATACAGCTGAGTGCCATCTGAATATCTCGGTAATTGAGACCACAAGTATCTTACAATTTGTGCAAGTGTTTGTGTAAGGGCTTGTCCAGATATGGGTCTTATTTTATCCAAAGCTCCAAAATTTTTTATTCTTTTCTGTTTTGAAGTGCCGATGTGGCACGTCTAAGCTCTGAAATAACACTAGAAAGGCTTTCTCAATGAATTTCCAGTCCAAGCAAGAAGCAGTAGTTCCCAAAAATTTCACAGTAGTTCTGAAAGACCAGTCCAGCACAGCTTCCTAGCCATCTGTTTTCAATGCCATCTTATGAACCATTTATAAGAAAGATAACTTCTTTGAAGGATAAAAAGATGTTTCTAAATATGTAAATGTTTATATGAATGTCTGTAATAATGTCCTTGGTCATGTCATCTGTGAGGACTGAACCCAGGATGTCTTGTTCTGAAAGCATTAGCCTCTACTAATTACATGTGCATAAGCAATTTGAAAATATTTAGAATATTCATAATCTTACACCTATTCAGATTACATTGATACGACTTTGTGGACCCAATTCCTGCATACCATAACTCCTCCGTAGTCAGTGAAGTTACTGCAGGGTAGAATTTGGCTTAGTGAGTTTATAATGTGAACATTTATACATTTATGTATTTAATAAAGAAATAAAGAGTGGTGTGATTTTTTTTCCCATGACAATCAAGGACTAAATCCTGTCCTGGCTGGCCCAGTGAGAGGGTACAGACAAGCTGCTGGGTGAATACTCGTATGTCATGCCAGGACAGGATTCCTGACGCCTGTGGAATGCACAATGTGGGATGCATAATGCTGTTTCTTTGAGCTACAGCAAAAATGTCCCCAGCTGGCACTTGCTGCTGCCTGTGGCTTACTCACCAGCCAATCCGTAAGGAGGGCACAGACATGCCCCCTAACCTAATGACCACATACCCTGGCATAATCTGACAAATTTTCCAGATACGCTCTCTTCCTAACAGATCCTGACCTGCTCCCTTTGCCCTCCTCCCTGCTCCTTTGGCACAATTGCAGTTTAAAGTAGGACGTATCCCTACATGTCTGTAGTGGGATGAGAAACCTCTGTGTACATATTTGTCACCTCAAGGGGCTTAGCGACAAGCAGTGGCTGAGCAGCTCTTGCTTTAAATGAAGCTGGAGAGGTGGTGGGTGTGGGGGTGAGGAGGCAAAGAGACGATCTCAAGTCCTATTGGAAAGGTGACTCAGCATAAAAGACCCTCTAAGTTCCAGTAGAACATTTGGAGGGAGGAAAAGTGACCCCGAAAGCCTTGATATTCCACTTAGTGAAGTTGGAACATTTTCCCCTAAGGGGCTGGTTAAGAAACGGATTCTGTTCAACCACAAGGGATTTGCATTTGTTTGACTTTTGTTGTTGTTTTGTTCCTCTCTTTGCAAGGTTAGGAGACTATAGTTTGGTATAATTAATAATGTAATTAACATGTGTGCATTTGGAATTAAACATTTTTTTCTGAATTAACCTGGGCTTGAGGATCGCTCTGGGAAAGTCTGCACAACAAAAAAAACCCCAGCCCTACAGCAGTCAGTGTCAGAGTCTGAGTCAAATGGCTCGGGCTCGTATTGCAAGGTTAAAAAGAGCAGTGTAGATATTCAGGCCTGGACCGGAGCCCAGGCTCCAAGACCCTCTCCCTCACTGGGTTTCAGAGCCTGGGCTCCAGCAGAGCACACCCAAGTCAATTGCGCTGGAATCTGAAGCTTGCTACTGTGGGTCTTTCTGTGTGTGTAAATGCACCCCTTGGTGATTTAAACTACTGGGATAAACTATTTGGATTATTTTAGGTTTACATATTTAGATTATTACACCCCTGTGATGCATCTTATAATCAGCAGAGGCCATTGCTCCTACCTGCAGACTAAGACGAACATCTATAAAACCAGGAAGTTTCATTGTGTGGCTAGAGGTGGTGGGAGACCTCATTTTATTATTCACAATTATTTTATAGCTTTCAAAATACTGGTGGCACTCCTTTACAGAGTGCACAGTCTGTAGCTGTTGTCAACACAGAGCAAGACATTTACCTGAGGTCTGTGTAAACAGAACATTAGTGCTGAAATACAATAGGCTCCATCATAGAACCAGCATGGTTTATTGGATGTGGCACTAGAGTAGGACTCAGGAGATCTCACTTCTATTCCCAGCTCTGCTCTGGCTTTTCTTTGTGAATTCAGGTAAATCTCTGTGCCTCTTTTCCCTCTTCTCTTGTCTATTTAGACTGTAAGTTCTTTGGGGCAGGGAATCTCTCCCGCTATGTGTTTCAATAGTGTCTAGCCTCTAGGTACTGTCACAATACATAATAATCCCCAACCCCTTTTAGTTTAATAAAAAATTATTCACAACTGCCTCACAAATGACAATTGTCACTACGCAATTCAACTTCTGCTCCTGCTGGTGGGTGCTTGACCCTCCTCTGCCCCCGGCCCTGCCCCAACACCACCCCTTCCCCACTTCCATTCCAACTCCAAATCCCTGCCTCTTCCCCACCTCCTCCTCTGAGTGCGCCATGTTCCTGCTCCTTTCCCCTCCCTCCAAGCACACTGCCAAATAGGCAAGGCAGGAAGTGCTGAAGGTAGGTGAAGGAGTGGGGACACGGCACACTCAGGGGAGGGGGGAGGAGGAGGAGGAAGTGGGGTATAGGGGTGGAGCTTGGCTGCTGGTGGGTGCAGAGCTCCCACTAATTTTTCCCCATGGGTGCTCCAGCCCCAGAGCACCCACAGTGTCAGCGCCTATGACACAATTGTCTCCCAGGACTTGTGGGTTCCCGACTCAGTCCCTGCTTCTGAAATCCTCCTTTGCTCCCCAAACATACACATAATGCATCTATATAACTTAATCAAGAAAATTAGAAACACAGGCTCAATATATGAGCTTGTCCATCTTTTATGTAATAAAGAAAAATATTGATCTTGTACTCACGTCATGCACAGACAACATAAAAATCTAGTATTTTCCTAACTTTTAAATGCTTGATTTTGCAACCTTAACATTCTTTTCCATGTAGTTTTTGGTTTGTAATTCATAGGTTTTTAAACAAGCAAACTTTGGGGAGGGGGAGAATAATCTGTCCTGTGGTGTTATATTGGACCAAACAGGTCATGAGCAGAGTTAGAATCTTAAGCTCCACCACATAGGTGCATAGAGTTTCTGCTGCATAGAGTTAATGGAATAACGGATAGCTGTAGTGCGTTGTTATGTTCTGTGTGGACCAGCACTAAAAGCAGACGAGACACAAACTTTGCCAAGGAGCTCACAGATATTTGCTGACATCAGGTGAATGGTGAGAATTTTGGGTTTCATTCTGAGCTCTGGAGTGGGGTGTGCTCTGCTGGATACAGACTCTTAGGCATGTTTCCCCTAAAGCTTGACCCCTTATTTTCCATCCCTTCCAACTTGTCCCTGTTCCAGTCCTGTCTCTTCCCCCCTCCTGGCTCCTTTTCCCTGTCCTATTCTTTGCTACATAGGCTTCTCATCACAGTCCAAGTCTCCTTGTCCAGGCAGTCCCAGTTCTCCTCCTCCCAAATCCCTTGCCCCCTTACTGATTTGCAGCCCCAGTCTCCTTCTTTGGGTTTCTTATCCAATCTCAATTTCCCCCACACCCTCTACTGGGCTCCTTGTCCACAGTCCCCTGTCTCCCCAATCCTTGGCCCTTTGTCTCAGTTTTTTGATTCAGCTAGTCCCAGTTCTCCCTCCACACCCCAGCGCCTTGTTAGATCTGTCTCCCCGCCTCCATCCTCTTCCCATCCCACACTGGTTCCTAGTCCTGGTCCCTTTATCCAGCTAGTCCCAGTCTATTTCCCTCCATCCACTCCTTTGTCCAATCTCAATGTTCGCCTTCCTCCCCACCCCATCCCATCCAAGTCCCAGACTCCTTGCCAACCCATTACCAGCACCCCTTCCCCGGAGCTCCCATTCTCCTTATACAACCAGTCCCAGCCTTCTGCTCCCAGTTCTGCACTCCTTCCCCAAATAGTTCCAGTCCACTCCTCCCTGTCCCTGACTCCCAGTCCGAGCCTTTCTTCCCCTTCCTGGCTTCCAGTCCCAGCCTCCCTTCCCTTTGGATTCCAGTCCCATTCCCCAGTCAATTCCAGTGTTCACCTCTCCGGTTCCCAGTCTCTTCCCTAACTCCCAATCCCAGTTTCTCAACTCCCCTCCAGCCCCAGTCTCTCCAGATATCTTGACCCAATCTACTCCCTTCCTTTTTGGTTTAGCATTTGTTCACTCTGCATTCGATCAGAAAACATCCTCCTTCACACTGCTGGGGTGCCAGCCAGGGATTATTGAGAGCCCAGGAGGGACAGACTCTCTGCTTTAAATTCTGGTGCTTGGCCTCCACTCCAGCAGAAAGTGACAATTACAGGAAAAGTGCAGCTTCAACTGTAGTCTGTGGCTGGCGCATGTTCAGTTTCTCGGTGTGGGTTTGCGGGTGGGGATCAGGATGGTGCACGCATCACCTGATTAGCAGTAGGAGCTGGGAGGGGATGGAGCATGCCCAGTGAGTACAGCAGCTTGGGAGAACTGCTAAAATCTAAGAAGTCTTGACCGATCATATCTGAACATGTTTTGCAAAAGTTTAAAACTTGGCCAGACTAGCAGCTCTAATACTGACTTGCCTGCACTGTAATCCGTTTCACTGGGACCAGACCATTCTACATTCCAAAGTTTGGAGCCACTTCCAGTTAAGCAAGCAAACAAACAACAATACCCTTGGCAGCAAAATGATTCCTCCCTCCCTCAATATGGAATTTCTGTTATTCTCCTATTCCCCTTACAAAAATCTACCCTGATTTGAGAAGAACAGAAAATATTTAGCCTAATCCCATGACAGATTTAAAGTTTGATATTTTTCAACCCACGATGGTTAGAAATAGAGGCTCTATATTGTTGGAAAAAAGGAGATTCCCTGCTTTTCCCCAGGACAGAGAACACTTGCTTCTAGAGCTGGGAGATTCCAAGATAACAGGCCATTAATATTGTAACAGAATTATATGTAGAAAAGCCATAATAGATCATTTCTAGAGGTTTCTATACTACATGCTTTTTATTTTTCTCCCTCCGAGTCCTGTACAGTTAGACTGGCCATACAGAGACATGAAAAAATAGTACCAGATTTTTAAAACTCTCTAAAACATTTCTAAAAGCTTTTTCTGAAAAATGTGGCCTGTAGAGACTAAGAGGGTGTGGTATTTATTGGCTCTCTTTTAGAAAGAGTGGCATCCCTCGTGATGTCTGTGCTGCCCTCAAGCAGAGAGGCGTGTGTCTATCCCTCAGGTGTGGGGTGGAGCATGTCGCAGTATTGCCAACTCTAAGCATTCAAAATTTGTGAGCCAGGCCCTCAAAAACATGAGTTTGGTTTAAAAGTCATTACGTTTAAAAAATAATAAATGTGCAATACTTTTTATTTGTCTCTGGTTTCTGAGCCTTTAGGGCCTGGTTGCTTTTTGTTTTCAAGCTTTTCTCCTCAACCATGAAGGCTAAAAACTTTCTTCACTTGCAGTTTTAAGAAAAATAATAAATATTGTGAGATGTGAAATAAAATAATGAGAGTTGGCAACACTGCATCTAGGTAGCCACGAAACAGAGGAGTGTGCAGGGGAGAATGAAGTCTGTGTCTGAGCCTCAGATATAGAGGGGGACACATACAGAGGAGCCTGAGGTAGAGAAATGCATGTGTATGCAAGGGGCTGACCTGCAATAGAATGTGTGTGCGGCACTCAGGCATAGTGGAGGAGGGTGTGTGTGTGTGACTTAGAGAGGAGGGTATAGCAGCATAGAGTTAGGGGCAAATGTGCAAGTGGGCTTTATGCTTATAGGTAGGGAGTGTATGGACCACAGACAGAGGTGTGCGCTTGTGGGCCTTGGGCATAGCGGTGCGGAGAGGTTTTGATGGGAAAGGGTCCTCGGGCACAAGCTTCTATGGAATGACCTTAAGGGCAGAGTGTATGTGTGTGTGTGGGGGGAGGGGGTGAGAGGGCCTCTGGCACAGGACTTCTTGGAAAATGAATGGGACTTCAGACACGTGAGCAACTGTGTATGTGAGAGCCTTGGGCATAAGTATTAAGAATATAAGAATGGCCATACTGGGTCAGACCAAAGGTCCATCTAGTCCAGTATTCTGTCTCCTGGCAGTGGCCAATGCCAGATGCTTCAGAGGGAATGAATAGAATAGGGCAAATATCGAGTGATCCATCCCTTCTTGTCCAGTCCCAGCTTCTGGCAATCAGATAGAGCATGGGGTTGTGTCCTTGACCATCTTGGCTATTAGCCATTGATGAACCTATCCACTGATGGAACTTATCTACTTCTTTTTTTAAACAAGTTACGCTTTTGGCCGTCACATCCTGACAAAGAGTTCCACCAGGTTAACTGTGCGTTGTATGAAGAAGTATTTCCTTACACTTGTTTTGAATCTTCTGACTCTTAATTTCATTGAGTGAGTCCTGGTTCTTATGGTATGTGAATAACACTTCCTTAGTCACTTTCTCCACCTCATTCATGATTTTTTTCAAGAACTATGAATGATGACTCCAAGTCCCCTTTCTCAACTTGTAACAGCTAATTTAGATCCCGTCATTTTGTAGGTATAGTTAGGATTATGTTTTTCAATGTGCATTACTTTGCATTAGAGCTGTCAAGCGATTAAAAAAAAATGGAGATTAATCACACCATTAAATGATAATAGAATACCATGTATTTAAATAAATGTGGAGGTTTTCTACATTTTCAAATATATTGATTTCCGTTACAACACAGAATAAAAAGTGCACAGTGATCACTTTATATTTATTTTTTATTACAAGTATTTGCACTGTAAAAAAACAAAAGAAATAATATTTTTCATTTCACCTCATACAAGTACTGTAGTGCAATCTCTTTATCATGCAAGTTGAACTTACAAATGTAGATTTACAAAAAAACTGCATTCAAAAATAAAACAATATACAATTTTAGAGCCTGCAAGTCCACGCAGTCCTACCTCTTGTTCACCCAGTCGCTCAGACAAACAAATTTGTTTACATTTGCAGGAGATAATGCTGCTCACTTCCTTTTTACAATGTCACCTGAAAGTGAGAATAGGCGTTCTCATGGCACTGTTGTAGCTGGTGTCACAAGATATTTATGTGCCAGATGCGCTAAAGATTCATATGTCCCTTCATGCTTCAACCACCATTCCAGGGGACATACGTCCATGCTGATGATGGGTTCTGCTCGATAATCCAAAGCAATGTGGACAGATGCATGTTCATTTTCATTAAGTGACAAAGAGTCCTGTGGCACCTTAAAGACTAACTAAAGTATTCAAATACTTTAGTTAGTCTTTAAGGTGCCACAGGACTCTTTGTCACTTCTGCAATTCCAGAGTAACACGGCTACCCCTCTGATTCATTTTCATTAACTGAGTCAGATGCTATCAGGAGAAGGTTGATTTTCTTTTTTGGTGGTTTGGGTTTTGTAATTTCTGCATCGGAGTGTTGCTCTTTTAAGACTTCTGAAAACATGCTTCACATCTCATCCCTCTCAGATTTTGGAAGGTACTTCAGATTCTTAAACCTTGCATTGAGTGCTTTAGCTATCTTTAGAAATCTCACATTGGTACCTTCTTTGCATTTTGTGAAATCTGCAGTGAAAGTGTTATTAAAATGAACAACATGTGCTGGGTCATCTGAGACTGCTATAACATGAAATATATGGCAAAATTCCGGGTAAAACAGAGCAGGTGACATACAATTCTCCCCCAAGGAGTTCAGTCACAAATGTAATTAACACATTATTTTTTTAATGAGCGTCATGAGCATGAAAGCATGTCCTCTGGAATGGTGGCTGAAGCTTGAAGGGGCATACAAATATTTAGTATATCTGGCACATAAATATCTTGCAATGCCAGCTACAAATGTGCCATGCAAATTCCTGGTCTTATTTTCTGGTGTAAATAAGAAATGAGCAGTATTATCTCCCATAAATGTAAATAAACTTGTTTCTCTTAGTGATTGGCTGACCAAGAAGTAGCACTGAGTAGACTTGTAGGCTCTAAAGTTTTACATTGTTTTGTTTTTGAGTGCAGTTACGTAACAAAAAAAAATCTACACTTTTAAGTTGCACTTTCACAACAAAGACATTGCACTACAGTACTTGAATTGAAAAATACTATTTCTTTTATCATTTTTACATTGCATATATTCGTAATCAAAAATAATATACACTTTGATTTCAATTACAACATACATGGAAATGTAGAAAAACATCCAAAATATTTAATATTTAATTTAATTTTTAAATCACAGTTTTTTGAGTTAATCATGAGTTAACTGGGATTAATCAACAGCCCTCCTTTGCATGTATCAGCACTGAATTTCATCTGCCATTTTGTTGCCCAGTCACCCAGTTTTGTGAGATCCTTTTATTTGTGTGTGTGTGTGGTGATGGTGCGGGGAGTGGGGGCAGGAGAGCTGAAGGGGAGTTGCATATGGAGTAGGGGTTTCCCACACAAGTGTATATAGGATGCCTCATAAAGGGATGTGATTAGGAAGCTCACGTGTGTGTTTTTGTGTTTGAGCACATGGGAATCTCAAACACCTGTGTGTTTGCGTGGGGGTTCTAAAGGTATGTGTGTGTTGAGGAGTATCAGGCATTGATGTTTGAGCATTGTGGTGGGGGTCTCAATAAAGATTGTATGTATGTAGATGAAGGACCTCACAAAGCTGTATGCATATATGTGGCAGGGACTTCAGGGGTGGGTGAGTGCTTCTCTCTGGATTGCAAGACAAGTTGTGCATGTGTCTAGCATGGATAGTTGTGTGTGTAAGGGTCTCTTTTTTGGGGGGGGGGGAGGCACAGAGGTGTGTACTGATGGTTTTGGAATACTGGCATGTATGTGTGGCAATGGTGTCATTGGCAGAGTGATGTGTATGGGGAAAAGGGGCATATGACAAATATAGCAATTTCCTGCAATATCATTGGAAAATCTTAGTGTATTACATGCAAAGTTTTTGTATTGTTGTTGGCTGGGATTGTTACCTCTCTAGTGGGGGAGATATGATGTGAGGGCTGGGAGTTCAATGGACTGCACCGAAATGATTTTTTGGGACACTAAGTGTGAAATGGATTTTCTGGGAAATACCAAAGGAGAGATTAATGCAAATTCCCCACCTCTGGTTATGCAAAAACCCAACCTTCGAAAGCTCTGCTCTGAGAAGGTAATTGTCTGCTGAGTACTTGTTTCTGGAGGTTGGAGGACAAAGGATCTGTATAAGGAAACAGGCTGATCTGCCCAGTTTGAGTTCTGGTTCTGAATCTGAGAGCGCTATGAACTTGTAACTGTAGGGGAAACCTAGTTGTGGGTTCATGCTCAGTGGTAAATTATAACTGTAGGCAATTATGCTGTTCATCATGTTTGGAGAGAAAGGAACCTGCGGACCCTGGCCTGTTTAGGCAGTCTGGGGTGTAGAGTACTGGGTAGCCTAGAGTAACCCTGGTCAGGAGATGGAGAGATGCAGGTCTCTGTCCAAGACCGGTGATGGTTGAGGAGCCAGAAGCTTAGAGTGGATGTGCTTGGTGGACCATGGAAGGGGGAATACAGATGCAGTTGCCTTGACCTGGGTCAGGGCTCTCGGGCACTGAAGTGTTTCCGCTTTCCATGAGCAGGGTGTGTGTGTGTGTGTACAGTGGACGGGCGAGGGGGTTGGAACAGGGGCAGACGTGTGGCTGTGTGCCCCCGGCAGCGCCGCGCGGTGGGGCGGGGAGTCACTGGCCCTGGTATGTGGGACCCCCGATGCTGCTGGTTGCCTGGTGGGGCAGGCAGGACGGTGTTTCTGGCACAGGGGTGTGTCCGTGCGGATGTTTCTGGAACATCCTGGCAGCCTCCCCCCGGGATATCTGACGGGGGCGGGGCGCAGTGTGCGTGTGTCACGCGTTGGCTCCATCGAGCTGGGGGGGGGGGTGGGTGAGGGGGGGGGGGGCCCCGCGGGGGGGGAACGGGGCCCCGGGGAAACGGGACACAGTGGAAACTTCCACTCTCTGCAGCAGCGCGGAAACCGCCGCAGGAGGGGGCGGGGCTGGCGCCTCACGCACGCTGCTCCCCCCCCCGCGTCCCCTCAGGCTTCGGGCCGCCTGCGACCCTCGCCAGGCGCCGGCCCCGCGCAGCCCCGCCCGGCCTGTTGAGGACAGCGCGGGGCTGCGGGCCGGAGGGGCCGCACGCGGAAGGTCGCGCCTAGCCCCGCCGGTGGTGGTGGTGGTGGTGGTGGTGGTGGCGGCGGGGGGGGGGGGGGGGGGGGGGGGGGGGGGGACGGACGCGGGGGGCGGTGCTGTGGATGGAGCCTGCGCAGCTGGCGGCGGCGCCCTTTAAGCGGCGACAGTCTCCCGCCTCCTGCTTGTGTAGCCTGGGACCCAGCCACGCCGGAGCAGCCGCAGCGCCGCCGCCGCCGCCCCCTTCTGCTCCCATCGCTCCGCTGTCGCCGGGGGCAGCAGCAGCAGGATGCCCCGCTATGAGCTGGCTTTGATCCTGAAAGCCATGCAGAGGGTGAGTGCGGGCGGGACCCGGCCCATGCTCCGCTGCCTTCCCCGTGCGGCTCTGCCGCCGGCCCGGTGCTGCGCCCGCGTGTGCCCGGCTCGGCCCGCTCCACGCCCGGCGGCGCCTCAGCGCTTCGTGTCCCCCCGCAGCTCCCCGGCTCGTCCCTTCCGTCCCCCGCGGACTGGCCGCGCACGTGCGTGGCCTGGGGACGGGCGCGCGGGTCACGCCTGCCTTCGGGGGGGGGGGGGCGGGAGGAGGAAACGGTTGTGCCGGTTGCCTGAAGGCCCCGGGCTTGGGCCGCTCCGCTGGGCACGTGCGGGACGAAATGTGATGGGGGGGGGGCTGGCCCTGTGAAGGGACTTCCGCTCCCAGTCCCCCCACCCACCGCGCGAGCCCCGTGCCGCGCTCGGGGAAGAGCCAGGACAGGTTGGGTGAATTCCTGGAGGTTTCATCACATGACGTTATCGTTCACCAAACGTTAATCTTTAATTTCTGGTGGCTCCAGGGGGGCTGGCAGCCCCTGGTTCACCACTGTGTGGCTCCTCTCCACACCTCATGGCTTAATTTGTAATGATAGAGGCGCTGGAGTTCAGGCAGTTTATTTTACTTTCATAACTGATGTGCCCAGCCTAGAGATGTCAGGGCTTAGCCCTGGCACAAATTAAGCACTAGTAGGTGTTAGGATAGTTACAGCAGTTACGGATAGGTGCCCGCTTGTCTGGGGTGATGTTCCCTCCAAAGAATAAGGCTGGTGGTCACTTGTATCTGAAAACACACTTTATTCAGAGCATGCAATGCATGGGTAGTTTGCAAGGAGATACAAAGTACAGGAGCGTCATTATGCCCTTTTATCAGAAAACAGTGTACATAGAATTGTAATACAATAAGGGGTCTTAACGTATGAGGGGCTAGCAATCTGTATCTATAACCAATCATTTTCAAGCTCTTCACATGCCGGCCAGGCATCCTTTTACCCCCCCAAGCGCTCTCCTCACAAAGTCCAACAAGGATCATGGTTTCACTCTGTAAGTTACAGCATTACCTTTTTGTGCAGGGCAGAGAGAGCCAGCATAGTGAACTTCTGACCCTGTCCATGCTAGGGAACTCTTTTTAGATGGTTTCCACTGTTGCTAATGCCAGTTGAACGCCGTTGATAATGATGTTAAGAATCAGAGGAGTAACCGTGTCAGTCTGGATCTGCAGAAGTGACAAAGAGTCTGTGGCACCTTAAAGACTAACAAAAATACTGAAGCATAAGCTTTTGTGGACTAATACCCACTTCATTGGAATGCATCCGACGAAGTGGGCATTAGCCCACAAAAACTTATGCTTCAGTACTTCTGTTAGTCTTTGATAGTGATAGAGCTCTCCGAGTGTGTCACTAGTATCAAAGAGTTGCCAGATGCTGCCATGATTTTGAGGCCTAGGAATGGGGTTAATGATTTATTACAAAAATAAAATAAAATAAAATTGCTCATAGGTCTGCATTGGGAGCCAAACATTGGGGCTATGCATGTATTTTTTTCTCTCTTAATTTCTCTCATGTAGCCAGGACTTTGAAACACCCTCTTAGTGTAAGGTGAATATTTGGTATTTCTCTTTCCAGTCCCTCATGCTAAGCTACATGCAAAACCCAACTTCATTCACTGCTGTAAAGCTTACTGCATACGGTCCTTGCACAATGCTAGGGTCTAAATGCACCAGCTTTTCTATTTTTAGTTTAAGCTTTTCTAGTTTAAGTATCTTTTTTAAGTCTTAATCCTACAAATTACATCTTGTTAATATGTTCTTGCTGACTTTTTCATCTTTAATTGCTTTTTTATGTATTCGTAATTAATTTTCTGCTATTAGTTTAATTCCATCTTTTCTATTATTTGAGCATGTTATTATTTTGTGCATATCATTAATACAGTTTCATTCATTTTACATATAGCCACTGTTAGATTTTTTTTAAAAAAAGTGAGATGTGGAGCTTACTTTATACATTGCAAGCTTTCTACATTTGAATTGGGAGGGAAGGTATCCCAGAGCTGACAACACAGTGACGTACAAACAAAAAATTATAATGTAGGCTGGACTAGGAGTACTGTGGCTTTGAAGAGCCTCACAAGCATTCCTGGGGTTGGAACATGTTGAAGTTGAGATGTGCTTATAGTCACAGAATGCCTCCTATCTGCATTAATACACTTATAGTAAAATATTATGGTTACAACTAAAATACTCTCTTTAAAAAATTTGACTCTTCAGTGTACTTTCTAAACAAACGTTTTTTGTTTAAGGCATTTCCACAAACTAAAATGACTGGGTTAACTCTTCTGTAGTTTTGGTGAAGTTTAAGCTAGGTATAGAAACTCAAGTTTTTCTAACCTACTTCTTGTATTAGCTCTAAAATCTAGAGTTCATCTTAAGTCTTGTTTTAATTGGTAAACTAACTAACTTGCTGTCTACAAATATCTTCCTGCAGTTTGACTTTCTGTGTAGTTAAAACCCTTTAAAGAGCAATTCGTTGCTGACTGGAGCTTCCCTAAAGTGGTGGTGCTGAATCTCAAAAAGTGGATTGTTTTAATGAGTCCCTTAAGATCTTTCCCTGCACAGCATGCTGGTTTAAAAACTTTGTATTTTAAAGATTCTTAAGTGCAGAAACTATTACTAAGGCTGTGATGTAAACACACTAAAGCAAGGAAATTCAGTTTGGGTTAATAATCTGAAATCCTGTAGTTAATTGCATTAGTCCAGTATTTATGGATTTGAATGATTTAATATACACAACTGGGTCCTGAATAAACTAGATTTGAATTTGACACTTTAGTATTTCCTGATCAAAGAACCCTAGAGATGACTTTCTAGAAAAAGTTTTAAATATTGTTTCTATATCTGAAACATCTTTGCAACTGAAATCCAAGAAATAGTATGTGAGACACTTTCTGTCACTGTCTCCAGCTGGGGTACTGATTTTGTCCAGATTATTTAATATCTGTGGAAGAGATCTTTCAGAAGAGACAAAAGCTTGGAATGGGAGTATAGCACTTAACTGCCACTTCTGTCTTTGAAAATCTTTCTGGCCATAATAAGGATAGAGTGCTCCCAGGAGTTGCAGCACAAATGTATGGAGATGTCCTTTCTGCCTTAATGAGTTTTAGAGTTCCAAGATTATAAGTGACCTGAAAGGTGAAGGTAGTAATACACAATAAAACTCATGCAATACTTACTTTATTTTAACTGGAAATAGATTAAGTGCTGACTCTTTCTTACCCCCCGCCCCCCAAGCCTGCATTAAAGGTATTGTAGCAGAGGTGAGTCTTAAAGAGGAGAGGAAATGTATGGGGAAAGGGGAACTCTTCAGGAAACTTCCTGCCTAATCTCTCAGTTGTGATGAACCTTCTAGTCTGGGGTGGCCAACCTGATCGCGACAAGGAGCCAGAATTTACCAGTATACATCTCCAAAGAGCCACAGTAATAGGTCAGCAGCCCCCCATAAGCTCCCCTCCTCCGACCCACTGGCAGCCCTGCTGATCAGTGCCTCCGGGCACCTCCCGATCAGCTGTTTTGTGGCATGCAGGAGGGTGGGGGTGGGGGAAGGAGTGAGGACATGGCAGGCTTGGGAGAGAGTGTGGGAAGGGGTGGAGTGGGGGCAGGGCCTGTGGCAGAGCCAGGGGTTGATCAGAGAGCCACCCCCTGGCACACTGGAAAGTTGGCACCTGTAGCTCCAGCCCCAGAGTCAGTGCCTATGTAAGGATCCGCATATTAACTTCTGAAGAACCACATGTGGCTCAGGACTACAGATTGATCACCCCTGTCTAGTCTGTGAGGGTTTAGAAATGGTTTTGTTTTGCTCTAATGCACTTCCTTATATTGACCTGAAGGGGGCCAATATGAGACATTGTTCCAGGAAATGCTGGCAGCATGGGACAGACCTGGGAACTACTCTCTGATCCCTTGTGTGGCATTGCCTCTTTCTGCAGCTTGACTTGTGAGTTAGCATACCTCTCTTCAAGAAATCATACAGTTATAGTTTTTTTTTTTCTGATTCAGCTGTCTAGTTTCATGTTAAATATTTTTAGTTCCCTTCAAGAAATAAAAATATTTAGGGGTTTTGGGGATGAACTCAGTTTCCTAACCAATTGCATAGACCATGCAATATATATATATGAAAAGAAGTTAATGGATAATTCTCCTATTTTAGCAAATAATTTCACTAATATCTTGTGATCTTCTAAGGCTTCTATTGCTTCTCAGTTTGACTTGAGTATGTTCACATGCTAACTTTTTTCAGCATGTATTATTTGCCATCCAAGCAGGTTGCCAGGTTTCAGTAAATTCTCTGTCTGCTGTGGAGAACATTCAGCTATATTAGAGAAGCCTATGGACAAAAGTGCTGCCTGAAAACTTGATCTCTATACAACTGAGCTTTTGAGATTTCTTCCTGGGAAGAAAACAAAAAGGAAAAGGTTAATAAGTAGACTTTTTACAAAAATCCTCTACTTTTTCTTTCCTCCTGGTTAGCATGGCTTGCATTTATTTTTCTATCTATAAATGTTTGTGACCTTAGTGGTTATAGCAGCACCTCACTGTTCAGTAAAATCAGACAAAATTCTCTTTCTTTGCCTGCTGGAGTAACTTACAGGTAGATTCCTCTTCCTGTCCCTGTCTCTCACTAGGCTCATAGACTGCATGAAGGGTTTATTGTGAAAAAGTTAGGGCAAAGGAATATATTGTGTATTTATAACAATTTATAATGCTGTGAGATGTGTAGTTATTCTTCTCTTGTAGGCATGAGTTCGTAATCTGGATCCAGCTCCTCGTAAGAGCTCTGTCTGCTGCTATAACTATTCTCGTGGAAGCACTTTTTTTTTTTTTTATTTTTTTTTATTTTTGCAAGCCTTGTATGTAAATAAACTTTCTAAGAATACTACCTTCTGGACTGAAATATCTGTTTCTCAGGCATATATAAAAATAATTTTTATTCTTTTAAAAAGTTGAATTATCAAAGTGTGGGGTTATGCACTGGGGGATGCAGAGGATTTTATTGTTTCAGAAAATAGTTTAAATTAAATACACTGAAGAGAGTTAAGTAGTCAGGATTTAACAGTTAGTATTTTACTATGGATAAGTGCCTTTGTGTTAATAAATTTTCTTCAAGTTGCAGAGACTAGCATACTGTATACAATAGGACATGAGTGAATGCTTATTAACCCTGTCACTGGGGTACAGTACCTCATAACTGAAATGTGAAAATTCCTGTAAGGGATTCTCTTACGGTAGACCCTTGCATCCATGCAGATTCCTACTGATTTCTCTGAGGTTTAGATAGGCCTTAATTCTGTATTGGGCCTCATGCAGGTAGATCGTTATGCCTAAGTCACTTAAGATGGACGCTGGAGTGGGGAGAAAGATAGCCATCTCCTATGTGGCTTGTGGTCCAAACAGCGATTCTGGATGTGAGCAGGCACAGACAGAGGAGGCCTCATGGATTGAGGAGAACAGTAGATGGGGGGTAATGGATTGTGTAAATGAAGAAGAGTGATGGGAGACCCTGAGTTTGGGATGTGAAGTAATACAGAAGACTGTGTGATTCTGGAAACCTGAATGCTAATTTTGGCTCATTTATCTTGTGACTGGGCAAGTCATTTAATCTTCGTACCTTGTAAAATTTGCTCATCAGTCTAGCAGAGAAAAGTGTAACACAATCCCATAGCTGAAAATTGAAGCTAGACCAATTTAGACTGGAAATAAAGCATACATTTTTAACTGTGAGCAATTTACCAAGAGTAATGGTGAATATTCCATCACTGACTATTTTAAAATCCAGATTGCATGCCTTTCTAAAAGAGATGCACTGAAATTACCTTGGGGAAATTCTATGGCCATGTCATATGGGAGATTAGATTACTAGATGATCATTTTACAGGTGTGTATGGGATTAATAGATTCTAAGGCTAGAAGGTAATTATGATGATTTAGTCTCGCCTCCTGTATAACACAGGCCATAGAAAATCCCCCAAATAGTTCCTAGAGCCCATCTTTTAGATTTTAAAATTGTCAGTGAAGTCTTCATTGTTTATCCTTAGTACAGTATTCCAATGGTTAACTCGGGGTCGGCAACATTGGCATGCGGGACTGCAGGGTAAGCACCCTTAGCGGGCCCCGCTGCTTTATTTACCTGGTGTTTCTCCAACCGCGGCTCCCACTGGCCCCGGCTCGCCGTCCCGGTCCAATGGAGGCTGCGGGAAGCGGCAGCCAGCACCGCGCAGCTTCCTGCAGCCCCCATTGGATCAGGATGGCGAACCATGGCCAGTAGGAGCCGCGGTCGGCGAAATGCCAAGTAAATAAAGCAGCGGGGCCCGCTAAGGGTGCTTACCCTGCGGTCCCGCGTGCCAACATTGCCGACCCCTGGGTTAACTACTGTCATGGCTTAAAAAATTTACACTTTATTTCCAGTCTGAATTCAACTAGCATCAACTTCCAGCCACTGGATTGTGTTACACCTTTCTCTGCACCAAAGAGCCTACAATGAAGTTGTTCCCAATGTAGATACTTGTATGCTGTGAGCAAGTCACCCCTTAACCTTTTCTTTGTTAAGCCTAAACAGATTGAACTCCTTGGATTGATCACACTGCAAGTCAGATTTTTAAATTTTCTAATCATTCACTTGGCTCTTCTGTCTCAAGACCTCTCTGACTTACCAATATACTTATTGAACTGTGGGCACCAGAACTGGACACAGAGCTCAGCAGCAGTTGCACCAGTTCCAAACAGAGTGGCAAAATAACCCCTCTACTCCTGTTCAGGATTCTCCTATTCATGTATCACAGGATTGCCGTAGCTCTTTTAGCCACAGCATCACACTAGGAGTTCATGTTGAGCTGATTATCCTCTATCTCCACCCCCAAATCTCTTTCATAATCAACAGCTTCCTAGGATAAAGTCCCCCATCCTCGAAGTATGGCCTACATTCTTAAATGGATATGTTTACACTGTTTTCATGTGCCCAATTTACCAAGTGATCCAGATTGCTCTGAATTTAGTGACCTTTGACCCATCTTCCTCATTATTTACCACTCCCCCAATTTTTGTCATCTGCAAAGATTCAGTGATGACATTTTCTTCCAGGGTATAATAAAAAATGTTAAGTAGTGTTGGGCCAAGAACAGATCCCTTCAGGACTCCATTGGAAACAGCCCTGCCTGGTGACTATTTCCCATTTAAGGTCACACTTTTTGAGACTTCTCCATTAGCCAGGTTTAAATCCACTATTGTGTGCCATATTAATTTTATATCTTTCTAGTATTTTTAATCAACATGTTGTGTAATACCAAGTGAAATGGTTTACAGTAGTCTAAGTATGTTATGTAACTATTACCTTTAGTAACCAGTTTTATAATCTCATCAAAAAATATCAAGTTGACTTCACAGAATTTATTTTCCATAAACCCAGTGTAGTTCATTCCAGGACAAGGGATGAGAACTCATTCAATGGACTTAAACTCTTTAAAAGAAATTGTGTTTTAGTCGTAAACATATAATTAATTCAGGAGACAAGGTGGAGTAAATATCTTTCATTGGACCAATGTTTGTTGGTGAGAGAGGCAAGCTTTATAGCTGCACAGAGCTCTTCTTCAGGTCAAGAAATCTGCATATCTTGAAAACTTGGATCTCACCAACTGAAGTTGGTCCAATAAAAGATTTACCCCAGCCCCACCTAGTCTGTCCAGGATATCAGAGACACATGGCTAGAACAACACTGTTAACAATAAATCTGACACTAACTTCCCACGTAATAGCCTTTCAGTTAAATCTGGGCTCAGCAACCTTTCAAAAGTGGTGTGCCGAGTCTTCGTTTATTCACTCTAATTTAAGGTTTCGCATGCCAGTAATACATGTTAATATTTTTAGAAGGTCTCTTTCTCTAAGTCTATAATATAGAACTAAACTATTGTTGTATGTAAAGTAAATAAGCTTTTTTAAAATGTTTAAGAAGCTTCATTTAAAATGAAATTAAAATGCAGAGCCCCCTGGACCGGTGGCCAGGACTCGCACACTCCGAGTGCCACTGAAAATCAGCTTGTGTGCTGCCTTTGGCAGCTGTGCCATAGGTTGCCTACCACTGAGTTAAATTGTGGTACACAAGACCCTCGCTAATAGCCCGGGGTTCGGGATCCATGTGTGGTCCTGCGCTAACGCGGGGACTACATTAAGATGGGGGATGCGTTGCCATGGATCCCAATTTAAATATTTACGTTTGGGATCCATGGCAATGACTGCGCGGTACGCAAAGCTGCTCTATAGTGACACAGGCTATAGTGAGGGTCCGGTGTATTTACTAGGGCGTGGCTGCTGCTCCATAGTTAAGGTAAGTTTTCATTTTGGGCCCATTCTAAAATACACAAGAAGTGGACCTTAAGGCTTTCAAAGAAAGCACTCAGTAAACAATGTAAAGCCAGATAGCCCCACTCTCAAGCCTAGGTTCTTTAGGTACACCCCTGCTGCCTTATCTCTTGAGGCCAACGGGACTTTTCATGCTCATCAGGGCCTGCAGTCTTTGCCCCATGGACCTGAACAAGGAAAGACCGCAGGCTGGCTGGAGCTTGTAAGCTGTTAAGGGACTGGGTCTTCATTCACTAGGAGCTCCTGAATGGGCTCGAGGAGGAAGGTGAGTAAGAGAAGAGATCTTTCACTCTCTGAAGTCCTCCTGCTATCACTCCCCCTGCTACATGGTGCTTGGGGAGTAGTGAAAGAGTTAATTGCTCCTTGTTATTCACCCTCCTCCCTTCCCAAAGGGCTTTGAGTGGGGGGAGTTTCTCTGTCTGGTTCTAAGTTTCATGCCACCTGCATTTCTCCCTTTCTGCAAACAAAAGTAAAAAGTTCTCCAGTCCTTTGGATATTAGGAAGTTGTCAAGAGTATGGCTCCATTCATCAGGAAGAAGAGCCTGGATCCTGAGGATCTACAGGATATACAGCCTGGATCCTGAGGACTGTAGGAATGGGACTTGGTCTCTGTGAACCATAGAAGGCCAGCAGCAGCAGAACTCTCTGCAAACCCACAACACCCTCCCTGCCCACCCCTGGCTCCTCTGCACCTCCTATGGCCTGTGTGGAAGGGTTACTAGAGGGAGGCCCAGGGGACACAGGAACATGTCTCCAGCACAACTTAGGGCCATTTAAAACTACATTAGGCAAAATGCTGACGTGTGTCCTCTATAAATCTGCCTGAAATTAGAGGATGTGTGTGAGAAGAACTTGTGATGTGACACAGCAGCCTACTTAATGCTGGTGACATGTATGAGGCAAACTGGAAAACTGATGTTTCATGCTCTCCTTCAATACCTTTTGTTAAAAGAAGGAAAGGTTGGATGATGGCATCTTTATGGAGCAGACTTTACATGAATAGCCTTGACTCTTGAGTTTCCATGGTTTCTTACTCTTGTGGAGTTGAACTCTAAAGCTATTTCAAGTTGTTATGTACTCAGATCATGAGATAATCCATCTATCTAATCTGCTTAATATCCCTACCTAAAAGTTGATAAAGTCTACAACGTTACTGAAATGTCACTTTAAAAGGACTTTACATTTTTCAGTGCAATCTTTGTGGTCTCATGTCAGTTTCATAAGAGGCTGCTTGAGAGAACTTGGTAAGATGAGCACAGCTCAACCCTGCAGAAAGGGCACAACTTTTAGAGATGCTTCATGCCCCCTTCATTTCTGATTACCCACATGATTTGAACTTACTAATGTTCAGAAATTATTGCATCCCTGATTATGAACTCAGAGAAATGGGAGCCAGTATTGTTTGTTCAAAAACAAATATTCCCCCCCCCCCACACACCAGCTCTCTTGAAATCTGCCCCAAATATTTAGGCATCAAAGTATGGATTTAGGGGACTATCTTTTGGCACAGTTTTTGAAGCTCTTACCCTGCAGTCTTATCACAAAAATAAATTGCTCCAAAAGTGAAAGTACTGTAGCCTCGAGTAGAGATGGAGTTCTAAAGGCATAGAAAATGGGTTTAAAATAGAAGTTTTGGACTCAGTTTTTGATTATAGGAAAACAGGGGATACTAGCTGGAACACTCAGTTAAATTGCTGGCCTTTCACTCCTGGACTCCCGGCGTCAAATTTTGGCTTGGGTCACAAATGAAAGTTTGACTTCATAGTGATTCCCGTTAGATGCTAGAAAAAGTCTACAGAGGTTGGTATAATCAGTCCCTTGTACAAGAGAAGCCCCGGAATTGAACTTGCTGGTATTGGTAGACCTCTATGGAGAAATTCACATAACAAATATTTCATTCTGTTTGTAACTCTAGCTATTGCACACTGCAGTCCAAAAGACTTCTGTAGATGAATCAGAGCGTTAACTAGTTCTAAGAAAACAATCAATTTAAATAATGACATTGGTATTACTGTGGGGTAATAATGTCTGTCTTCATCTGTCTTCATAGGCTCTCTACTATGAGCATGGGCTCTGTCTTGTATGCAGTAAGATTATGTAGTTCAGGGATTCTATCGAGTAAATAAGTAGTTAGGGGTAGTACCTGTTGCTATACTTCCTCTGTGTGTGTGGTTTTTTCCCTTAACTCCCTCCCCCTGTTAATTTTTTAAAATTTATCTGTATATGTGTTGCAGGCAGTGCAAGCCGCTTCAATCTGCCTGCCAGCATGGCTCAACCTTGATGTGCAGAGGCAACCTCTAGGAGTTAGCGGGCAGCTCATTCACTCTGCTGCTCTGCTACAGCTACCAACAAGGGATATCAGTTGATGGCTCTCCTGGCTTAGTTGGCAGGGTGGTTTCAGCCAGTCACGGCTCCCTGAGTTTTACCATGTTGACTTGGAAACTTGTTAAAATAGGTTGCTCCCTTTCCTTGTCAACCCTCTATTTATGCTATTTTGGAGGCTCTTGTCTGGGTCTCATCTGATCCCACAGATCAGGCACCTCACTCTGCCCATATTCTTTCTAGTTTTTTCCAGCACTTCAGTGGAAGTTTGCTTTTTCTTAGTACTTGATCCTATGTAGGCCCTGACTTTTGCAGTTGTGGAGGGCTCTCTAATAATATAGACACTTAGCTGTCAGTAATTAGCTTTGCACAATTAACCTTTTTTCCCCAGTCCGCTCAACTGCCATAAGAGTCTATCTGGTCAGTGTCCACTTTGGGCCACGGTTAATCCTGCTAATGAGTTGGGCAAATTTTTTCAAAATTTTGTTGCCAAAAAAGGTGGTTTAATTTTCAGAGGTGCTGAGGATTTTCAGGTCCTGGTGACTTCAGTGGAGGCTAGGTATCTACAAAAATTGTCACTTTTGTTTGGGTACTTTAATTTCAGACAACAAAGTATAAAAACGTAATCTTTTATTTTTACTAAAACTCTTCCAGTTATTTGGTAACTGACATATTACTATGGTAGGTCTAGGATCCCATGTTTATATGCAACTTTTATACACGTTTTTTGTTCTTAAGCAAATGTCTTTTGTTTTAATGAACAGATGGGGGCCTGAACCTGTTTCCTCAGCTGTGAGGGGTTTTGGGATCATGGAGAGTGGTGAAGATACAGCGTCTCAATCCTGGGGACGGAAAGTGGAGGCAGTTACATAACGGGGTTGCTCTTCTGCTCTTGCCTGTAGCACAGATCCAGCAGGAGCTGCACTGTTGTTGTCTTAATTCTTCATAGTTGTCTTGTGCAAACTGTGGTTCCATACCATAAAATATCTGGGGTCAGCAGAGGGCTGTGTTGGGAAGAGTGGCAAGTCCCTGGCTATGGCCCCCTCGTTTTTCCCAAACCTGCTAAAGCCTGATACTTATGGTATGTTTACCGGGGGTTCCACTCTCCCCATAGCCTATATCTGTCAGGTTTTTGTACCTATTACCCTTTATTTTTAGAGGCCTATTATCCTCTGAGTATGCTTGTTTAATTCCTAATATTAATTAAGCACACAGATCAGTATAGCTGACTGTTCAGGTTACATGCTGCTACAGTAAAATATAATTGCAATTTGGGGGTTTAAAATGCACTTATGTTCAGAAAAGTGACTATTAAAGCACTTTTATGCAACAGTTCTGCTTCCTGTACTTATTACATCATATCTTCTTATTTTTTACTTCTGTATTGCACAGCCAACACA
The DNA here is from genome assembly GCA_007922305.1 of Dermatemys mawii. NCBI lineage: Eukaryota > Metazoa > Chordata > Testudines > Dermatemydidae > Dermatemys > Dermatemys mawii. The sequence continues at coordinate 3,531,815 of ML677384.1, read as the reverse complement.
GTTATGAGAGAGTGAGCAGATTCTATTCTGGTTTATGCATCAGCAGAGCTGATGAGTGAGCCAGGGGAAAAAAAACACAACTTGATTCTTTTAGGCTCATGTTGATATGTGCAGATCTGATGGGTAGGAAAAAGTCTTTGCATTTTTTTAAAATTTTTAAATTTTTAAAAAAAACAAAAAAAATTTATTATAAATGTTAAGGGAGACATGTTAGACCCAACAACGATGCTTTGAGTCACTTCATCCTTCAAAAGCAACAGAGTCCTGTGGCACCTTTTATGGATGCATCTGATGAAGTGGGTATTCACCCACAAGAGCTTATGCTCCAATACATCTGTTAATCTATAAGGTGCCACAGGACTCTTTGTTGCTTTTGCAGATCCAGACTAACAGAGCCACCCCTTTGATACCTTCATCCTTCAGTTTCCCTGGTCCATATAGCTCCAGTTTCTCATACTACATTTGCTTGTGTTGCATAGACAGAACTCATAAGTTTGTGTACAACAATGTATACTTAAAATTGCTATGTTGCATTGGATGTGGACAAAATGCAGTATATTACCCCATAAAGACAGTTGTGTGTAGCTTATCAGGAGAGCTGATAAAAACACCATAGTGGTGTTTTACTTTTCTAGATTCTCATTCAGAAATACTCTGAAAGAGAGAAGGTATTATTGCAGCGTCAGAAGAACTTGCTACATAACTTAAATAGCCTAGGAAAGTTCTAGTATAATAGTAAAGTTATCAGGATCATTTCAACAGACAAAAAGTGAATTAAATGCTAATCTGTACTCAGTCTAACTACTAGGTTTGGCAGCTCCTTTTCCTGGAATTGGGAGCATTAATACTTTGGAAAGGTTTTTAGCCATGTAGGTATTGAACTTGGTATCAATTATCCATTTCTCTGGGGTTGCAGATTTCTGGGAGGCAGTTAAGACATACCTTTGTGAAAAACCTAACGGGTGGGCAAAAATTAAATGTTATTTCCAGACAAATACTTTTTAACTCCACAAGGCTGTGCCCAGATATGTCCACTAACTTGCTAATGAATGCATAGTTTTAGTAACGTGACTTATCTGCACCTGAAATAAAAGTTTTTATTTTGAAAAGAGATCATTTTGGAGTGAGTGGGGGTTGAGGAGAATATTTTGGACATAGTCTATCCTGGCAACTCTCATTAAGAGGAAAAGACTATCTCATTGGTGATAAGACACAAGGAATGCTTACCAGCTGGAAGGAAAGGTGATAAAGGAGCTGCAGCTGTGGGTCTCTTTCCTCTCCCAGGGATTATTTAAAAGGCCACCTATCAGAAAATCATGCTGGGAAATCTTCCTTTTAAAAGAGTGACCCAACAGTTCTGAATTTCAGTTGCTACCAAGCACTTTTAAAGAACAATGAGTAAGGCCAGAATTTCTATATGATCGTTTGTTTTTTTTTCTTTTTTTTTTTAGGGACCCAGCTGAAACTTCAAAATAGCTGTTTTTGTTTCTCTAATAAGAAGTTAGATGTAATCTTGGTGTCAACTGCTAGCTGCATTTAATATACCTAAATAACATCGTAGTCTTACATGAATCCTACATAAGGTGTGCTGTAAGCTGTAGTCTTACCTGTAACATTCCAGACTTTAAAGTGATAAATGGTGGCGGGATCATCCACATGAACACCTGACAAACACAGGTCTTAGACGTATGAGCCATTTTCTCATCCTAACAGGTGAAGTGTATGTTCTTCATCTGTATGCCATATAAATCCTACCCTAAATCTATTCTACTGTATCTTGTATTCTTTTTGAGAGTTTGCCTTGAGCTAATAAACTGATTTTTTTTTTGTCATACTAATATTTGCACAGAAATCTCCGTGTTATATGACACAAAGGAAAGACTTTCTTGTACTTCTCATCTGGCCCAATCAGAAAGTAGCCAAGGCTGAAATTCAGCTTGTTGTTGGCACCAATTTTGACTTGACAAAACCAGCAGCAATGTCACAAACACTACTTTCATAACTTGGTAATCTCCCTGTGCAGCTGTTTGAGTCCTTTTTAATTAGGAAGGTGGAAAACTTTCAGTAGTCAGTACAGATTTGTTGCATTGTCACTGAAGGTACGTCTGCACAGCAAAGAAAAGTCCGAAGCTGGCCTGTACCAGCTGACTTGGGCTCTTGTGGTTTGGACTGGAGGGCTGTTTCACTGCTGTGTAGACTTCTGGGTCCCAGAGCCCGGGCTCCAGCTCGAGCCCAGAAGTCTACACTGCAGTGAAACAGTTGCTGGTTTTTCTTTGCTGTGTAGACATACTTCACTACAGCAGTTCAATAAGAACTGGTATAAGATGTTACTCTGAACTTAATTCCAGCATAACCATGGAAATTCTTCCCTTTTTCCTTCCTTTTATTCCTCTGATCTTTGCCCAGAAATTTTCCTTCAAAGGTTTACCAGGCTTAACACTGCAGACCAGGTTTGAAAGTTGCAAAAGTGATGCTTTTGAAAAGTAGCTATTTACTCAGGGAACAAAGAGCAGGGGGGCGTTGTTGGGGGTGGAGTCCTGGGGTGGTTAGGGTGGGGGGGGGGCGGTCTTGGGAAAGGGCAGTCAGGGAAGAAAGAGCAGGGATGCCTAGATAGGGGGTGGGGTCCTGGAGGGGCAGTTATAGTGTGTGTGGGGTGTCTCTGGAAAGGGCGATCAGGGGACAAGGAGCATGGCGGTGGGGGGGTTTGGATGGGTTGGGAGTTAGGGGATGGGAAGTGGGTGTGGGTCAGATGGGGGCAGGGCCAGGCTGTTTGGGGAGGCACAGCCTTCTCTACCCGGCCCTCTGCACAATTTTGAATCCCAATGTGGCCCTCGGGCCAAAAGGTTTGCCCACCCCTGCTCTAATTTGTCTAGGTCCCTTTGTATCCTATCCCTACCCTCCAGCATATCTATCACTCCTCCCAGCTGAGTGTTGTCTGCAAACTTGCTGACAGTGCAGGCCACACCATCCAGATCATTACTGAAGGTACTGAACAAGACCCACCCTTGGGGCACTCCACTTGATACCGGCTGCCAACTAGACATGGAACTGTTGATCACTACCTGTTGAGCCCGATAATCTAGCCAGCTTTCTATCCACCTTATAGTCCACTTATCCAGCCCATACTTTTTTAACTTGCTGACAAGAATACTGTGGGAGACGGTATCGAAAGCTTTGCTAAAGTTAACAAATAGCACATCCACAGCTTTCCCCTCATCCACAGAACCAGTTATCTCGTCATAGAAGGTAATTAGGTTACTCAGGCATAACTTGCCGTTGGTGAATCCAGGTTTACTGTTCCTGATCACTTTCCTCTCCTTTAAGTGCTTCAAATTGGTTCCTTGAGGATCTGGTCATGATTTTTCCAGGGACTGAGGTCTGACTGGCCTGTAGTTCCCTGGATCCTCCTCCTTCCATTTTTTAAAGATGAGCACTACATTAGCCTTTTTCCAGTCATCTGGGACTTCCCCTGATTGCCATGAGTTTCCAAAGATAATGGCCAATGGCTCTGCAATCACATCTGCCAATTCCTTTAGCACCCTTGGATGCAGTGCATCTGGCCCCATGCACTTGTGCTCATCCAGCTTTTCTAAATAGTCATGAACCACTTCTTTTTCCATGGAAGGCTGGTCACCTCCTCCCCATGCTGTGCTGCGCAATGCAGTAGCCTGTGAGCTGACTTTGTGAAGCTAGAGGCAAAAAAGCATTGAGTACATTAGCTTTCTCCACATCCTCTGTCACTAGGTTGCCTCCCTTATTCAGTAAAGGGCCCACACTTTCTTCTTGTTGCTAACATACTTGAAAAAACCCTTCTTGTTACTCTTAACATCTCTTGCTAGCTGCAACTCCAAGTATGATTTGACCTTCCTGATTTCACTCCTGCATGCCTAAGCAATATTTTTATACTCTCTGGTCATTTGTCCGATCTTCCACTTCATGTATGCTTCTTTTTAGTGTTTAATAGGAGAAGGGATTTCACTGTTAAGCCAAGCTGGTCACCTGCCATATTTACTATTCTTTCTATACATTGGGATGGTTTGTTCCTGCAACCTCAATAAGGATTCTTTAAAATATAGCCAGATCTCTTGGACTCCTTTACCCCTCATGTTATTCTGCCAGGGGATCTAGCCCATTAGGTCCCTGAGGGAGTCAAAATCTGCTTTTCTGAAGTCCAGGGTCCATATTCTGCTGCTCTCCTTTCTTCCTTGTGTCAGGATCCTGATCTCATGGTCACTGCCTTCCAAGTTCCTACCCACTTTTGCTTACCCTACTATTTCTTCCTTGTTTGTGAGCAGCAGGTCAAGAAGACTTCAGCCCCTAGTTGGTTCCTCCAGCACTTGCACCAGGAAATTGACCCCTGTACTTTCCAAAAACTTCCTGGATTGTCGTGCACTGCTGTATTGCTTTCCCAGCAGATATTGGGGTGATTGAAGTCCCCCATGAGAACCAGGGACTGCAATCTAGTAACTTCTGTTAGTTGCCAGAAGAGAGCCTCATCCACCTCATTCCCCTAGTCTGGTGGTCTGTAGCAGACTCCCACCATGACATCACCCTTGTTGCTCACATTGCTAAACTTAATCCAGAGAGACTCAGGTTGGTTTTTTTTTTTTTTTTTTTTTTTTTTCGGTTTCATACTGGAGATCTGAGCAGTCATACTGTATCTTACATACAATGCAACTCCCCCACCTTTTCTGCCCTGCCTGTCCTTCCTGAACAGTTTATATCCATCTATGACAGTACTCCAGTTATGTGACTTATCCCACCAAGTCTGTTATTCCAGTCACATCATAATTCCTTGACTGTGCCAGGACTTGCTGATCTTCCTGCTTTCTCAGTATGAGGCAGGAGCCCTTCCCTCTTGCACTCTCCTGCTTGTGCTTCCTCCCAGTATCCAATTTCCCTGCTTACTGCAGGGCTTTGGTTTCCTTCCCCTGGTGAACCTAGTTTAAAGCCCTCCTCACTAGGTTAGCCAGCCTGCTTGCAAAGATGCTCTTTCCTGTCTTCATTAGATGAAGCCCGTCTCTGCCTAGCACTTCTCCTTCTTGGAACACCCTCCACGGTCAAAGAATCCAAAGCCTTCTCTCCGACACCACTTACGTAGCCATTCATTGACTTTCATGATTCAACGGTCTCTACCCAGGCCTTTTCCTTCCAAAGGAAGGATGGATGAGAAAACCACTTGTGCCTCAAACTCCTTTATCCTTCTTCCCAGAGCCACATAGTCTGCAGTGATGCACTCAAGGTCGTTCTTGGCAGTATCATTGGTCCCCACATAGAGAAATAGAAAGGGCTTGATGAGTCTCGGCAGTCTCTCCATCACATGGTGAATCCTAGCTCCTGACAAGCAGCACGCTTCTCGGTTTTCCTGATCCTGACGGCAGAGGTCTCAGTCCCCCTGAGGAGAGTCGCTGACCACCACCACCTGTTCCTTCTCTTGGGAGAGGTGGTTGTGGAACCCCCATTTGTATGACAGTGTATCTCATGACTTCCAGTTGGGGGAGTCTCCTGCTCTCTTCCCTCCGATGTAACATCTAGTCCACTCTATGCGTTAGTACCTGTGGAAAGAACATGAAAACTGTTGCTCACCTGTATCTGCATTTTCCAGTGACAGTGTCTCAGTTATGACAAATGACAACTTATTAAGGGGCAAATACTCTTTATAAGGATTATAATCATGTTTGGACTGTTCACTACAATATGCACGCTGCCTTTCGGTATGCTTTTACAGCACATCTGATTTCACTACTGTATCTGTTTGCTGTTATTGATCACATAGTGTCATTTTCACCAGTTTAGGTCCAAAACTTTTTTTCAATAAAATAGGAGGACAAGGAACTAAACCTTTACTCTTCCCTTGGCTCACCTTTTTATAGTTACTACTTACATGAGTTAAAAGAAATTATGCATCTGGGAGCAGTTGCTTTTGTATATATATATTTTTTTTCCCTTAAAATAATACATTAAATCTTGGTATTAATGTAATTATATTTGACATTTAAAAATATAATGAAAGACGCTCTTGCAGCTAAATAGTGTATTGCATTCATACCCAGAAGCTTTACAGTGTACCGTCTTGTTTAGGAATAAATTAAACCATGGAATAGACTAGTTAATCTGCAATGCCTTTTGGGGATGAGTGTAAATTTTTAAATTGTTCCGTGAAGAATTGAAAAACAGATCTGTGGTCTGAGACTCATGATCTTGAAAGATTGAGCGCTCGACTGTAATCACTCTGTGTCACATTTCTGTAGTGTCTCATAATTCTTTGATACAACTTTATCAGAATGAGAATAGAAATACTCAGTTTTTACATAAGACTGTCTTCCTTGGTTCTGAAATTTATATTTTTGTGCTGCATTCTGCTTATAAAATGGTCAGTGCATACAAATATGCAAAAATTGTTGAGACTGAAGTGGAACTTTTTTTCTTAAGACATCTGTGTTAGTGAGAAGTGCACATTCTCACAGTGAATAGGCAGTATGGCTACCGGTAATAACTTCCTGAAACAGCAAAAGAGTTTACATCTTTCTAACCATTGAAGGTACTCATCCATACTCTCAGCCTTAAGATGGAGTTAACATAGTTTTATCTGGGAATCTTGTTTTGTTTTTGTTTTGTTTTTAAATTAATTTCACATGTGAATGCTAAACAAGAAACCCAAAGAATGCTACCCTGTGATAGTCTGAGTTGTAGATGTGTAATATCAACCTTTTAAACTATTTTTGTTTTAAGGCCAAATTTGTTGGTATGCTCTCGCAGCTTTGTCATTTCAGAATAGTCTAAAGCATCTGGAGCACATTGATCAAATAAATGATGTTTACAGCAACTCTCTATCAGTGGAGCAGCATAAAACATTCAGGGCATACTGCTGAATCTGGCCCATAATTTCCACAGAATGCAACTAATATATATATGTGTTTGTATATATATACATGTATATATTTTACTGTAATGACAGGGCTAGTGCAATGATATTTGAAGGCCAAATAATTGGTCAGTGACAACTGTTGACACGTACAGCTCCTTTGTGCCATTGACTCTTCAGCCCATGGAACTGAAAGATCCAAATTAACTAGAGAGGAAAGGTGATTGACATTAAAGGTAACAAAATCAGATGTCCATACTTAAGAGTAACCTGAGCTGTATAGGTTATATTTTATAACTACTGGCTAAAACAGTAATTAATACATTTAATTGCAACTGAACTTCTTGTATGTATGCTAAATTTGAAGACCACAATGTATTTTTAGTCCTAGGTAAAACTTGAATTCTTGTGATCATAAAAACATTTGGGACAAAAAGCTTTGAGTACTAAATTTCTTAGTTTTATTTTAACTCGAAGTAGTCAACTCACTTGTTAATTCTCAGAAAACTCATTCTGAACTCAGTAAATGCTTTAAGTTTGGTAGAGAGGAAGGACTTGATATTCTTTGCACAATAAATATGCAGAAAATAGATGGGGGCAGGTTTGGACAATAATGACCATAGATGTTGAGATTCAAAGAGTTAGTTTTATAACTGCTAAAACACAAATTGTGAACATCACCTGTCAAAATATACAAAGTAAATATCCTTAAATCAAACTCTAACACATGTTCCTGATTTTGCTTATCTGTACATTTCAGTTATTAGTGACGGCAATACTTAGTTGGTTTGCATGTGTGTAGTGCAGAGGTTCTCAAACTGGGGGTTGGGACCCCTCAGGGGGTCACAGGGTTATTACATGGGGTGTTGCAAGCTGTTAGCCTCCATCCCAAACCCTGCTTTGCCTCCAGCATTTATCATGGTGTTAAATATATCAAAAAGTGTTCTTAATTTATAAGGGGGTCGCAGTCAGAGGCTTGCTATGTGAAAGGGGTCACCAGTACAAAAGTTTGAGAACCACTGGGTAATGAAATTGACATTTACGGATAAATCTAATCCTTCCAATCTTAACAGTAAACATAGGTTGAATCCCTACATTAGGCACAAAACACATCCTTATTTGAATTCAAAGGGTAAAAGTAGATCACAGCTCTACTGGCAACCACATAGAACAGGGGTGGGCAAACTATGGCCTGTGGGTCACATCTGGCCCACGGGACCATCCTGCCTGGCTCTTGAGCTCCTGGCAAGGAGGGGCTTCCCCCGCCCCTTCCCCGCTGTCGTCCTTCCCCCCTGCAGCTGCAGATGCGCTGCAATGCCAGCGCTCTGGCCTTCTGCTCCTGCTGGGGAGCGTTACACAGGAGTGGCTGGCTCCGGTGAGTGGGGAGCTGGGGCCGGGGTGGAGTGGGGGGATTGGATAAGGGGCAGAGAGTTGCAGGGGGCAATTGGGATAGGGAGCAGGGTACTGTTGGGTGGGGTGGGGGTTCGGGGGTGGGAGGGTGGTCAGGGGAAGGGGAGTGGGGGAGGTTTTGAGGGAGTGGTTGGGGCAGGGGTGTGGATATGGGGTGTAGGTGTCAGGGAGCAGGGGGGACAGATGGGGAGTGGGGTGATCAGGGCACAAGGAGCGGGGTGCGGGGTTGGATGAGTCAGGGATTCTGGGGGCAGGTGGGAGGGGGTGGGGCCAGACTGTTTGGGGAGGCACAGCCTTCCTTACTTGGCCCTCCATACTCTTTCACAAACCCAATATGGCCCTTAGGCCAAAAAGTTTGCCCACCCCAGATATAGAACTATATCTCAACTGTCTATCTCTGTAATTAGAGTTGACCAATATCTGTTTGTTTATTTTAAAGCATCTGTAATAGGGGTGCAAATACCAGTGAGTCAATATTTTTAGTTCAGATTGGCGTGACTTCTACAAGTGTCAAGCACAACCTCACATGGAGCTTCCTTTTCACCAAAAACCTGAATCAAGAATGTTCGTTTCTCCCTCTCCTGAATAAAGCGAACACTAGTAAACGAGAACAGTTTCAGATTAATCACTAAAGGCTATGGAAACAATTTTGACTTGAAAATAGCTTTTATTTTTAGCTGTATTCTATGGCCTTCTGTGTCTTTATAAAACCACAATGTTAATTTTATTTTAAATAACTAAAAAGTGGTGATGGACAAAAACAAATTATGAAAACCACTGCTGATGGTAAAAGTGATGAGGTGCTTTTGTCAAGCTCTGGAACACAAAGAGAGTTGATCTACAAAAATATTTTTAATTTGGAACTACCAAAACCAACACTTCATTTTTTTTTTTACAAAAAGGATGTGCGGGGGAGGGAAAAGAGAAAATTGGAACTTCTCTGGCTGGTGGAAACAGTCAAAAATAGAAAATTTTGAAAATAAATTTTGCATATTTTGAGGCGATTTTCTGTAGTTTCTGGTGTTTTTAATTACCCAAACTATTAATGTAAACAAGATTTTTCTCCTCCCCCCTATTGAAGTCAACTCGTTGCAATTAAACACAAAATTACAAAAAGTAGTATGCACTGAATCCAAAAAACAACTAGAGTGCTGCCCTCTTCATTGTGTTTGTAAGCTGAGCTGGCAGGTGGAGGGCAAGGCAGGGCAGGAACTTGGTCTCTATCCCTGAACTGATAGGACTCTCTCCAGTAATCCTACCCATGGTGTTTGCTCTGGTCATCTCTCCCCTGGTTTAGATGAACTAAAAAAATTTTGACTAGGCAAAGGTAAGTAGTCTTATTTGAGCAGGGCATAGTTTGGAGGGAGGAATGGTGCAAATCTCTAGCCTCGTTCCTACTCAGCTTCTCTAGCTTCTAATCTGAAGCAGCCCCTGCTGTTCTAGTTCTGATCCTCCCACCTCTGTCAAAGCACCTCAGATCTGCAGCTTCATTTGCTGACTCACTGCATCCAATAGGATTGATATATGCAAATGTACTGGTGATATTGAGTATGACTGGCTGAGTTACCTCTGACTTCCTAATGCTTTCTGCTTGCAACCCCAAATGGGCACCATGTAAAAATCAGGCTTTTTCCAGTTTTCTGATTCTCAGAAATCAATAGGGTTCTTCCCATTGATACCTAGAATGTTACCTGAAATTCTAGAGTTCATTGGACATGATCTTCAAAAGTTACCATATTACAGACAGACACACGCAGAAATGCCATCAAGACTTGTTTAGGCCTTGTTTTGCTTGACTGATTATGCAAACAAAACTCCGCCCTCTTCCCCTCCCCTTCCTTCCCCCCTGAAATTTCCTGATACCCTTTCCACTTAAAAACAGCACATTAGGGTTGAGTGCACATCACACGAAGTTGTTCTAAAACTTGTAGAATAACCTGCGTTTTACAGTTAATCATAAACTTAGTATTGTTTGATATTTGTGGCAGTGCTATGACTTCATTCCTATATTAGTCATGGCAGCAGGGTACTGTCTCAAACACAGAATTGTGACATCACTTCAAGATCTAGCAAGAGAGAACCTGGGCTGTTTAGCGTGGAATCCTGGGGAAATTCAAAAAAGGACTGTCCAAGTAAACTTTTTTGTAATGTAAAATGTCTTTCTATGCCTATGTAAATGTGGAAGGGCTTATTTTAATGTCTTTTAAAATAGATTTTAATCCTCTGAGGATTTGGTGAATTGGCGGGGGAGAGGGGAATGGAAATCCCTAATGAGGATTCATTTTGTTGTGTTGAGGGTATTTGACTTTTTTTTTTTTTTTTAAAGTCATTTAATCTTTATGCTCTTGCGTTTGCTGTATCCATTGAGACACATACACCATGTCCAGATTTTCAGCTTAATTATAAAGGGCACTACTCAGTTTGAGTAATGAATTCCTTGTTCTAGCTTGCACGAATACAATTTAAAAGAGAAAAAGACTTGTATTCAACCACTTGTTTTGATAGACTTCAAATCTTTCTCATAAATTTGAGTAAAATCCTTCTCTAATTCAACCTTTGTCTTTTGTCTTTGCTGCCTTGCAGGGTTGGTACAGTAGGCCTCACTAGACTTAGCTGCAGCTAAGAATTTCTCCTACATCAACAGAGTTAATGCTGATGCTCTTGTGGAAAGTCGATTAAAAGTGCGTGCTAAGTTCTCAAATTTCCATTTAAGAAGCGGAGAAAATAAATCTGTCTTCTCAAAGTGTACTACAACCACCACCATCAAGACAGCAAACCAAGGGACAAAGAATTTGATCTGCAGTATTGATAAACGTAAACTGGTTCACATATTACTCTAAAGACTTCTTGGGGGGTGAAAATTGGACATCGGAAGTTGGAAGTCATTTGTTTATAAAAATGAGGGCTTCTTTGGAAACAGCAGACATTGCCATTGTGACACTGTATTTTGTGCTTGTACTGTGTATAGGCTTTTTTGCCATGTGGAAATACAATCGAAACACCGTAAGTGGCTACTTCTTGGCAGGCCGTTCTATGACATGGGTAGCTATTGGTGCATCCTTATTTGTGAGCAATATTGGGAGTGAACATTTCATTGGGCTCGCAGGATCTGGAGCAGCAAGTGGATTTGCAGTAGGTGCATGGGAGTTCAACGCCTTAATGCTTTTACAGCTTTTAGGATGGGTCTTCATCCCAGTCTACATACGGTCAGGAGTATATACGATGCCTGAGTACTTGTCCAAACGTTTTGGAGGACATAGAATTCAAGTATATTTTGCGACGTTGTCTTTGATTCTTTATATTTTCACCAAACTTTCTGTTGACTTATATTCAGGTGCACTCTTTATTCAAGAATCTCTAGGTTGGAACCTTTATTTGTCAGTAATCCTGCTTATTGGAATGACTGCTTTGTTGACTGTGACGGGAGGTCTCGTGGCTGTCATCTACACAGACACTCTTCAAGCTCTGCTTATGATTATTGGTGCCCTCACGCTCATGATCATAAGTATGCTGGAGGTTGGTGGGTTTGAAGAAGTTAAAAGAAGGTATATGTTGGCAACACCAAATATTACGTCAATCTTGTTGACCTACAATCTTTCCGATACCAACTCTTGTAATGTCCACCCAAAGCCTGATGCTCTTAAAATGTTGCGTGAGCCAACCGACGAAGATGTTCCCTGGCCTGGATTTCTGTTTGGACAGACCCCGGCTTCCGTATGGTACTGGTGTGCTGACCAAGTCATAGTTCAAAGGGTTTTAGCTGCGAAAAGTATTGCTCATGCCAAAGGATCTACGCTAATGGCAGGTTTTTTAAAGCTGTTGCCTATGTTTATTATAGTTATCCCAGGGATGATTTCACGTATATTATTTGCAGATGACATTGCCTGTATCAATCCTGAACACTGCATGCAAGTGTGTGGAAGCAGAGCTGGATGCTCTAACATTGCCTATCCACGTCTGGTAATGAAACTTGTACCTGTTGGTCTGCGAGGACTTATGATGGCTGTAATGATTGCTGCACTGATGAGTGACTTGGACTCTATATTTAACAGTGCCAGCACTATATTTACACTTGATATCTACAAACTCATACGCAAGAGTGCCCCATCTAGAGAACTAATGATTGTAGGAAGAGTGTTTGTCGCTTTCATGGTAATTATAAGCATTGCCTGGGTTCCAATAATAGTGGAAATGCAAGGAGGCCAGATGTATCTCTATATACAAGAGGTAGCCGATTATTTGACTCCACCAGTGGCTGCGCTTTTTTTGTTGGGTATATTTTGGAAGCGTTGCAACGAACAAGGGGCATTCTATGGAGGAATGGTTGGGTTTGTTCTTGGATCTATAAGGCTGATATTGGCATTTATTTATCGTGTTCCTGAGTGTAACCAGCCTGATACTCGGCCAGGCTTCATCAAAAATATCCATTATATGTATATTGCTACTGCTCTGTTTTGGATCACTGGAATTGTGACTATTATAGTAAGCCTCTTTACACCACCACCAACAAAGGAACAGATTCGAACAACCACTTTCTGGTCTCTAAAAATCAGGTCTGTAAAAGAAAATGTTTCAAAAGGGGATCCATATAAGGTTCAAGAAAAAAAGATCTTGAAATGTAATGAAAATGCCAATCATATCCTGCCAAATGGCAAATCTGAAGAAAATATTAAAAATATTAAGCCTGAGGACATAAATCTTCTAGTTACTTGCAGAGAAGACAGCAACCCAGTGATTTCTGTAAGTCACTCTGAAGTTGAGACACCAGTTGACTGTTATTCAAATGGACAAGTGGCTCTCATGGCTGAGAGAAAGCGTGAGGAAGAGACTGATAATAGAGATAAACATTGGAAATTCATAGATTGGTTCTGTGGCTTTAGAAGTAGAAAGACAAATGAAAGAGCCATCCAAGATACGGAGGAAGAGACTCTCTGTTTACAAATGTTGGAAGAGACTCCAAAAGTTAAACTATTACTGAATATAGGACTGTTCTGTGTCTGTTCACTTGGAATATTCATGTTTGTCTATTTCTCTTTGTGAGTGGTGAAGCTTTAAGGGTATGGTTAAACATACAGAAGCTGATAAAAGTCTCTCTGGAGAATTTTTAAAAAATATACATAACTTGTATCTCAGGCATTGTTTACGCTATATTGTAAAATCAACTTGTCAGCCAATTGAAAGACCATTTGAGATGTGTATTATATTAGCTCTGTTAAATAAGGAAGAATGTGGTTTTTAGTGCAGTACTGAAAGGTGTGTGTGTATATACACCAAAGAAAGAGGAGGTGGCTGCTTTTAAGGAAGAACATTAAGGTGGTCAGTCCAGTATTAAAGTGAAAATAAAATTAAGTATATAATTGGCATTATCAAGGCTGTCAAGCTATATATGAGTATCTTTATATTTAGATTATCCTCTGTATCATGCTCCTCCTAATTTGATCAACATGTTGCTGTTTAATTTTGCTTGCAGCTTTTCACTTTTTTAAAACCATGTATAAAAAATGTGTGGTGCTTAAATTCCACAATTCATTTATACTCAACAAAAAGACCGCATTCTGAATGCACTTATCTCCTCATGTATTATTTTGGAACATGTTGTCATTCTGCAGCCGCCTTCTACTCTTCTCCATAAGATTAGAAACCAAACATACTTAGTCACAGATTTTAACTTTTTTTTCTATCCAAATTAAACACTGGTATGGTGAAAGATTAATATATTTTTGAGGGATGGGGGCGAGCAAGCCTGAGGTGATGCACTCTGTTTAACTTTGCAAACTTTAGTTTATGACTCTACTGAGGGAGGGGGGGAAAAGGGATGGATACTTTATTTAAATTTTTTAATAAATGAGGACCAAAACAAATTCACTCCCACCCCATTCTGAATTTCTCTAATGTACATGAGTAGAGTAAGGCCTAGCTAGTAAGGCTAGGGGAAGGGTTCAAACTAAAATACGCATCTTCAGCTACGCTATTCGTGTAGCTGAAGTCGAAGTATCTTAGTTTGACTTACTCGACTTTCCCCTTGGTGGCAAATTGACTGCAGTGGTTTTCCTGTCAGCTCTGCTTACTCCTCCTGCCGAGGTGGAATACAGGTGTCGATTCGGGGATCAATTTGTTGCGTCTAGATGAGACGTGATAAATCAATCCCTGATGCATCGAACACTATCTGCTGATCCGGCGGGTAGTATAGACATACCCTTAGCTTCTCCTTAGGGAGCAAGTTCCAGATGGATGCTATCACATGGAAAAGAGATCTGCCCAAGAATTATCAAATTGAAAACTTGAATTTGCTTCATCTGGATTTAAAAAAATTAAATATTTCTGAAAGCAACCCTATCACCAACCTAGATGCAATGCAGTCTGTTAAATGTTAGTTAACATTTACTATGGATATTTGTTTTTAAAATTGCTATTTTGGAATAGGGGAAGTGGGAGCAACAAATAACAAGAGTCTGTATTTAGCACAGTACTCTTTCATCCTAACTTCATGTGTTAGGAAAATAACAGTATGAAGGATTCCACATGGGGAAGGAAGCGACTATAGTGGTCAGCTTCGTTATCTTCAGCTGGGCTTGAATTGATGCATATGTGGAAAAGCAAAACAACTTTTTGTACTTTAGCAAAGCACCCTCAAATTACAAGAATGTACAAAAGATGACTCTTTATGATTGAAGTTTTTCCCCTGGGGACTTTTACTGGCAACTTTATTAAGGGTTTGCAGAGTTGGACACATTTTAATACCCAGTTTAATTACCCTGAGTAGCCTGTTGATTTTAATGGGACTACTAGCAGAATAGTGTGCTACTTGGTGTGAGTAAAAATGGTAGGTTAATGGAATCTGGGTTGAATCTAATTGACTGCTGGAGGAAAATCATCTTGCTGCATAGAACTCTAGTGGGTCACTGAATAGCTCTTGCTTGGTAAGCCAACAATAACTATGGTAGATTATCAGATAAAACTGGTAATTTACTGTACTCTTGAAATAGAGGTTGAGGCTGGTAGGTCTGTGGATTTGAATAGATGCCAAGATGTTTCACAGCAGCTACTGTTTAGTTATCTGCTTTGTTTAGATCTTGCACTTGGAAGGTAGAACACTGGGGATTGCAATAGAGAGATGATCATATAAGCCATGTTTGAATACTGTTGATGATGGCAGTTGCTGTACATGGCCGAGGCTTGACTTGGTAGTGTTGTGTCAATGTGTGTAAAAGTTGTTGTTTAAATGGGTTACTTCATATAGAAAAATTATTTTTTTTAAATGATAAAATCTTAGCACATGAAAGATTCTGTAAAAATGGAAACTCAAGTTCGTAAGTTAGTTATTGGAAGGGTGATATGGTACACAAAGAAATGAACAAAACTCTTTACCCTGCATATAAATGTAAGAAGCTTGGATGGGTTTGCCCTAAGGCTAGATGGATACATTAGGAAGAAGAGAGGTATGAAGAACTTAGGGAGATACCTTCCCTTTGCGTAGGGACAGAGTGTCTATGGACCAAGAGCTTCTATATGTGTTTTCAGGGCCTGGCTAAAATGCTCAGTTGGGCTCAGTGGCACACTTCGGGGATAGGGGAGGTTGTGGTCTGGCATCTTTGGGATGTTAACAGGCACTATCCCGTATTGACTCTGCATACATTTCCATCAGCAACTGGGATTAGAGGGCTTGCTTATTTGCCTGCCTCGATCTAGTTTTAATGAGTGTATTACCACCCTCCTCTCACAGGTAGGCTGGCTCAGGGACCATTTGCTTTACTGCCACTGTTTCAGTCGTCCTTGTGCCTTCCCTAGAATGCCTCACACAGTAACAGGACCAGAAGCATATGTCTTGCCTCCACCTAGACAAAACAGCAGCCTGCCTAGTACAGTCTCATCTGGGGCAAAGGAGCTAGGGAAGAGTTCTTTTCTACCAAGCCCACTTTACATGTTTATTGCACAATGAGTGTAGTGACACTGGGCACACTTAGATCAGTGATAAAATTTTAACCCTGTAACAATAAGTTATGGCTGTATTAGGTCTACACTTTTAAAGGCAAGTAGTTTCAGTGTATTGGCATGTGTTTGAACATACTTTGAATACTAAAATACACAGTTTATGTAGCTCTATTTGGTTGTATCTTTACATTTCACATTTTTTCATACTAAAAGTCCATATTACACTAGTTCTAAACGTTTATTTCCAATGAGGATCAATCTAGTCCGGTCACTGTGTAGCTTCACAGAAGTAAGACAACCTACTTTTGGATTAATTATGGTAGTGTTGTGGTCATAGTTGGAAACTCAGTTGATGAAATTCTCTCTATCTTCATAACTGAGTCCTGGTCTACACTATAAACTTAGGTTGATGGAAGCCACCTTTCATAGACCTAATAATGTATGTGTCTACACTACAGTAGAACCACAGAGTTATGAACTGACCAGTCAACCACATACCTCATTTGGAACTAGAACTACTCATTCAGGCAGCAGCAGAGACGAGGGGGTTAAAAAACAACAACAAAACCATCCATTACAGTACTGGGTTAAACGTAAACTATTAAAAACATAAAGGGAAAGTTTTTTTTAAAAAAAGAGTTGATAAGGTAAGGCAACTGTTTTTGTGCTTGTTTTATTTGAATTAAGATGGTGAAAAGCAGCATTTTTCTTTTGCATAGTAGAGTTTCAAAGCTGTATTAAGCCAATGTTCAGTTGTAAACTTTTTGTTCAGAGTTACAAACAACCTTCGTTCCCAAGGCGTTCTTAACTCTGAGGTTCTACTGTACTAGGTCCCTTCCAGTGACCTAACTTGACGAACGTTGACTTAGTTCTCTTCCACGAGAGGCATAGTGCTTAATTTGACGTTGATAGGTCAGAGAGGCAGTGTAAATGCAGTGTTGTGTAAGTTGACCGAATTGGCCTCCAGGAGGGGTCCCACAATTCTCTGCTGTGACTATTCTGGAGATGGGTTTTCATCTCCACTGCTCAGCAGCCACGTACACAAGAAACAGCCCCACCCCTGTTTAAGCCCTAGGAACTTTTGAATTCCCATTTCCTGTTTGATCAGCGTGGAGAGCTTGCCAGCACAGCTGATCATGGAGAGCCAAAGCCCCAAACGCGCTCCAGCCTGAAATACACAGGAGGAGGTAGATCTTATTGGTCTGTGGAAAAAAGAGTCTGTAAAGGCACAGCTCTGATCCAGCTGAAGAAACAGAGGTCTACAAAAGGACATGAGGGAGAAGGATTACACCAGGGACATGCAGCAGTGCCGTGTGAAAATCAAAGAACTTTGACAGGCGTACCAGAAGACAAGGAAGGTGAACAGTCATTCTGTTCATAGACGTGCTGTTTCTGCAATGGGTTGCATGCGATTCTCAGCTGCTAGCCCACTACTATAGTGTGGATACCTCTCAGGAGTCTGAGTCCAGGACCACCTCAGGCAAAAATCAGGAGGACGTTCTGTATGATGATGATAATGGGAGGCAGATGAGTGGGGATCCATTCTTCCCAAGAGCCAGGAGCTATTTTTAACCCCAGAGCAGTCCAGCTGGTCGCAGGGCAAGCGTGGTGGCCAAGCATAATGCTGCGGAAGGCATCTCTGGTGATTATGCAATTCCAGTCAAACTGTAGAGGTTATGTGCTGTTCTATTTTTTGTTTTAATATGAAGAAAAAGTGAGGTGCAGTAAGTATCTGCCTACCGGTGGTTGCTCCAGCTATATAGAAGGTGTCCCCCTGGAAAAGAATGTTTATGTGCAGAGGGATGGCCTGGGAATCCTCCATAGAGATATCTAGGAAACCTTCTTGGAGATACTCTGCAATTCTTTGCAGAAGGCTTCTGGGTAGGGCTATTTTATTTCTTCCACTACGATAGGACATTTCCCATACCACTCCAGTATTGTGCTAGCATTGTTACAGCAGCCACGTATGGACCTGGTCTGTACCCAGATGTTTACAGCATCTGCTCCTATGATACCTCTGTTACCCTCAGGACACTGATATCACATAGGGGCCACCTTAGGGTGGAAGTTTTCATTACAAAAGCTCATACTGCAAACAACAGAGCATGTGATTTTTCCCCACCTACTCCTGGTGGTTTCTGGGTCCCTCGACCATGGTTTCCCTAACATGCTGGTGGTTTGATTGGCAGGGATCAGTGTTGACCTCAATCTGCAAGCCCAAAGTGACTACTACCAACAAAGTTAAGGGAAGGGGGAGGTGGGCTTCTGTGTTCACTTGGTGGCTGCAAACCCCCCCCCCCCAACCCCTTTGGACAAAAACCACAATTTGGGAAGCTTCATGCTGGTCCCAAAGCAATATCCATATTGCTAAGAGGAGGGGGCATTGTCCACCTACCCACCTGTGCTCCCAATGTAGGTTTTCCACAAATTGCAGTACAAGGTCCGTTATCCAGGTTTCTGGGCCATACTCACCATGGCTGGAACAGCAGACTGGTTCATTGAACAGCCAAGGATTCTTTGTCCTGGTTTGCACTTCAGTGTAATAATAAGGGAAGGGATATTTAAATAGCAACCTTGCACTAAACCCAGGGTATGCACTGACAGTGGTTGCCTTGTGCTTTGCATGCCTGATAGTGGAAAGTTTGGCCTTCAGCACATCCTCCACACTAGTGGAGAGGCGTTCGCAGATTAGAAGGTGGAAAAAACATGTGATGACATGTTTGAGATAATGAAAGCTCTGTGTCAGCTGTCTCACGGGCAAATTGCCTGGAGGATTTCATTGTTTGAAAAACTGGCCATGGATACAAATAGCCGGAGAGCATTCCCGGAGCATGAGTGTACCATGCGGGATGAGATGCTGTGGATTATGAAGGACCAACTGGACACATTGAGGCTTCTGAGTGGCAAGAAAAACAACTTGCAGCTAAATTCCCCCTATAGCCCCTGCCGAATGGTCTGCAAGCATCACCCTGTTCCCAATCCTCCTTCCCAAATGTTCCAGGAAGTGGCAGGGGAAGGTGCGATATCCCTTCTACTCAACACCGGGGGAGGGTACTAAAAACAAAAGGCAGACATTCAAAGACCTCTGAAGGGCCAGGCTTCTGTGCTTTCAGACACAAGCAGGCTTGGTTTGTCCCCACAGTTTGCCCAAGGTTAAATTATTTTCCTGTTTTTTCTTTATTTTAGTGCAATAAAAGACAACATTTAGAGTATGAAATACTCTTTATTTATTCCAAGCATGGGGACTTGAGAGATGGGAGGAACTGATCAGGGGAACTGATGCAATGGAGAACTGATCAGGGGAACTGATGCAATGGAGGGGATAGTATGGAAAGGCACAGTGCAGATAAGCAGTGCACATTACTGTAGCTCATTACTGAAACTCTTTTCAAAGCCTCCCAGAGAAACAGCTCCTTGCTGGGCCCTTCTTGTCCTGGTATCTAGCGGCTCAAAATTAGCTGCCAACCCCTGCAGAAACTTCTCTCCTTTTATGTCACACATATTCTGGCGCACACAGCAGGCAGTGCTAACAATGGGGATATTGCTTTTACTGAGGTCTACTCTAGTAAGCAACTGTGCCAGCGACCCTTTTAAATGTTCAAAGGCACATTCCACCATCATTCTGCACTTGCTCAGCATATGGTTTAGCCACGCCTTACTGTTATCCAGGGAGCCAGTGTACAGCTTCATGAATCATCGGAGCAAGGGATGGGCTGGGTCTCCCAGGATCATGACAGGCATTTTAACATCCCCAATAGCTATTTTGCAGACTGGAAAGCAAGTCCCTTCTTGCAGCTTTCTGAACAGACCCGTGTTCCTAAAGATGTGTGTGTCATGCACCTTTCCTGGCCATCCCATGTTGGTGAAATGCCCTCATGATCCACTAGCACTTGCATCACCATTGAGAAGTATCCCTTTTGGTTTATGTACTTTTTTGGCAAGGTGGTTTGTGCTAACCACCTTTTGGCAAGGTGGTTTGGGATAGGCGTTCTGCCTGTTGCTCCACCGCTTTTAGGGAACCCCACTGCGGCAAAACCATCCGCTATGTCCTGCACATTTCCCAGAGTCGCTACCCTTCTTAGCAGAAGTCTATTAATGGCCCTGCAAACTTGGATCACAGCAGCGCCCACACAGGATTTATGAACTCCAGCTTGATTCTCTACTGACCAGTAGAAGTCTGCCATTTCAAGTTTCCACAGAGTGATCACAACAACTCTTCTCCACTGTCAGAGCAGGTCTCATTTTTATGTTGCTGTGCTTCAGGGCTGGTGATAGCTCTGCACAAAGTTCCTGGAAAGTGGCCTTCTCCATTCAGAAGTTCTGCAGCCACTGCTTGTCATCCCATAGCTGCATAACGATCCAGTCCTACCAGTCAGTGCTTGTTTCCTCGGACCAGAAACTGCACTCCACAATGTTCAACTGCTGCGCAACTGCCAGCAGCAACTGGGAATTGTTTTGCTCTGTGGCTGAGTGATATCGCAGTGTTCCATGTGGTGGCCCCTGTCTTGGCTCTGGAAATACTTCAGGATAAGGCAGGTGATGTATGTAATGCGCATGACAAGAGTGCACAGCTGAGCTGTGTTGGTGCTTCTCAAGCTATGGCATATGTGTGACTAAGCTAAGCTTTCGGAAAAAAGATGCAAGAAAGTCTGGATTATTTGTTGTTAATATCAGAGGAGGGAGGATGAAGCCATGTTCTCATTTCCTCCTGTAGTGTTGTGTTTTCCCATGAGGCACTGTAAGCGCTTCCCAAACCCCGCTGTGACTAGTTGCACTGTAAGTTAGCTACCACAGTTGCACTAATGCACAGAGCAGTGCAGTGCTGCTAGTGAGGACACACTCCAGCGACACAATGTGTGTGGTGTGGGCATGCCTGACTGACTTACTGTGGTGGCTGGATTGTTGACTTTTTGTAGTGTAGATATGCCCTTAACGTTAGGCTTTTTAAAAGAAACTACTGTCTTCATACTGGGCTTTTTTAGAAACCTGTTTTCCCTCTAACCTCTGCGTGATTTCTTCATGTCTAAGCAAGCTCAATTTCTGCATCTTAGCTGTCACTGCAGGACATACTAATGTTCTTCACTGAACATAATTTATTAAACACCCTCTATCTGTACTTGATGCATCTAACAGATGTATCAAGTACACCTACCAGTTTTGTTTCATACATAGCTTGTTTGACCTGTAACTGAAAACACTAGTTCAGTCTTGGTGCCACAGGAGTAAGAGAGGTAAAGTGTTGTATGACCACACTAGCTCATGTCCAAGTGTCCTTGTTACCAAGTTTTATATGGAAACTGGATCTTGCTGCTTTTCCTCTCCATTGTTTATCTCTCTTCTTACCAACATTCCTTCCAGAATATATCTTTTAATGCTTCTGTAATGTAAGAAAGTCAAATGGGATAGTTTTAACATGGGCAATAGTCAGCTGTGAAAAGGCCAATTGTAAGTTAATGCAACTCAGCTGTGAAGAACACATTTAATCTTGAAG
The DNA here is from genome assembly GCA_007922305.1 of Dermatemys mawii. Taxonomy (NCBI): domain Eukaryota; kingdom Metazoa; phylum Chordata; order Testudines; family Dermatemydidae; genus Dermatemys; species Dermatemys mawii. The sequence continues at coordinate 3,510,117 of ML677384.1, read as the reverse complement.
ATTTTTTTAAAAAAATCTATGCCATAAGGAGGAAATGTTTATGATCTTTAAAATATGCTTATCAGGTGTATTTATCTCCATTTTAAAGGGACTGTAAACTGGATAATCACCAAGCTCTGATATTGCAGTCTCAGTTATGGAGTGACACATTGATTCCACTGAAGTCAACGGCAACTGGGATTAGAATTTCATCCATGATGTCTAATGGCTGTTGTTAATGAGTAGAGAGATTTTATTTTGCTTTTAAAATAATACTGATGGTTTTAAAGCTGTCTACTGTAGAATGATTCATGTTAATACAACTGCACCCAAGAATTTTTGTATTGATCTTAATCTTTTATGTGTATATTCTTATACTGTGAAGCTGTGCATAGCCTTCTGCTATGCAGTTGTGTGAAAGAGGATAGCTTTACAAGGTTTTCTCTACATTTTGATGTTTATCAGGATTGTTTTCATGCACAGAAAGCAAAATCCAATGTATCCATAATCCTTGGAATGTTAAAACGGTGGCTAAGGAGCTTTTAGCATTCAGGTAAAAGTGAAGACCTGTATTAATAATGAGTTAGCATTAAACTGCTGAACCACTGTAACAACTTTTTATTACATTCCTTTTGCTACTTTATCCACATACCACATTCGATGGGCAAGAACACTCTATTTTGGACCATGCCATGGACTACAGTGTGTAAGAAATTACTTCCGGGTTTTTATAGCGTAAACGTGCCTCTACCAGTCTTGTGAGTCATGATCTAATCAAAAGAGAGATGTGAACCAAGATTAGATGTAATGTTGTTGGTTTACCAGTAACTCTTGGGGCTTGCAAAACTGCAAAGATAAGATCTTCTATAACAGACTCTGGTCCCTCAAATTTCAGTATCTGGCCTTTCTTTGTGACCAGTGTCTGTTATTTTGGACTTGGACCAATTGCCACAGAGATCTAGAATGATTGTCCTACCCATCCCTACATAAGTGGCCAGGTATTGTCTTGAACTTTTGAACCATGGCATTTGATAACACCTATTTTGACACTTTTGTAGCTTAATTTTAAATGACACCTTTTGTTCACCTTCACTTATTTTTCTTAATTTTCTCCCACTGATTTCATAAAAGCTTATCTTAAAAAGGCTTCTTGAAAGCTTTTTGTGCACTTCATTCTGGAAAACTTCCCCTCCGTTTCAGAGAAGCTTTTGTTGAGGTCATTTTCTGCCAGAGTTTTTTTCCTTTAGCTTTCAGTGATACCCAGAAGGAAATGTGATGGTTCGGTTTACCCTTTGTATGCTTTGCACCACTCTACTTCTCTCTTCTGCCTCTCCTCCACATTTTCTCCCCCACGTCCCCCCCCATACCATAAAGGCCAGGATGATACTTCGGGTGTAAGTTATGTAGGTACTTATACCTGGCTAGTGTGAAGCATTTCCCTCAAGGTTTTAGAAGAGGGTGGAGTCGGGAATAGTCATCACAGGAACTCTGCTTGAGCATCTAAAGTGAAAGATACTTGCATGTTTAAAACAGCTTTATTTTTTGTATTTTAATCCTACAGTAACAGAGTTTTTGGGGAAAATCTTTCAGAGAAAGGGCTGTGTGAAAGAGGTTTGAAAAATCTTTGGAGTCGTTAATTTCTAGCTTTCTTTGAGAGGGAGATAGAGAGAGACTTTGGATTTGGTAGTGTATAATAAAGCAAAAATACTCATATATTTATTCAGTGACTGTATGTTCCATGCCCTTAAATGTAATTGTTTTGAATTAATACTAACCTTGTTACATGTGATGTTTTGAAGAAAACAATCTTATGTGCACTGTTTTTAAAGGTTTTTTTTAGAAGAAAATGTTTGTGCATAATTTAGTGATTTAATGTGCTTTAATTAGGCTAGGGTAAAGAGTAGTTGTAGATTATAAATAAATATATAACTAGGATTTTTGATTTTACTGCTTAGATCTCAAAATGCTCATGTTTGCAAAATGGTTTTGTTTTTTGTCTACAAAACACTTTTCTTTATGGTGGTGTGTTTTTTTTGTTTTGTTTTGTTTTAGTTGTACTATCAAATAGACCATGTAGTGACATCTTGTGAAACTTTAACTAGATTATCAGCTTCACTGTATAAAGTCAGACACTCTGAGCAAAGATGGTGATGATGTTATATGACAATTCTATGTCTATGAATACACGTTTTTAAATGAGGTGATTATTAAAAAAATAGTTGCTGTGCAAAATGTTAGTAGTCTTCTTCAAGAAGAAAGCAAATTCTTTTTTAATATCACTACAGAAATCTTTTCATTCATCTTTTTTTAAAGTAGTATCAAAGTGATGCTGCTTTTACCTTATATATTTGATGTATCTTTTTTCTTAGATTTCTGTGAAATACTTTTCCATTTTTGTTGCTGTTGTATTTTCTGCAGCTTTTATATAAAACACTAGTTAATGAACTGCCTTATTTTTAACTATTCAATTAAAATACATTGCTGACCAAAACCAAATGATATTATATAGCATTTGAATTCTGATTTTTTCCTAGCCCCTGACTGATGGAATGAACCAAATGGACATGCAGATTAGGCAAATCTAGTTGGGTCCACTCCAGGTCTCTCTTTGATCAAGTGTTTGTTTTAGGGTCTAGCAAGATCTTATTAGACAGAAGACTTTAAAAATTCTTGTAGTCTATTCTTGAATATAGATTTAGCAGTGTTAATGAGATTAATATAGCTTAATTATACTTGTAAATTGTTACTGTCCATATCTAGAAGTTCTTGTCATAGAAATAGTGTATGATAAGGTAATTTTGGTCTAGTGAATAGAATATTATATTATTATAAAAACGTTGAAGTAAACCTGATGCAAAATTACTAGTTCTCGCTGCTCTGTATACTGTGTGCATATTATCTTGCCTACTGCATTTGTCTTCAAACTGAAACTCTTATTAGAGAGTATCTGAATACTTCAAACTGTTTTTTGCAGTTTACATTCCTTTTCTGTAGCATTTTGTCTTGTTAAAAAGTATTCTGTAATAAGTTTAAATAAAAATGGGAGGAAAAACCCCAAACCCATGTATTTCTGAAATTATTTGTGAGAAATTGTAGGTACTGTAAGCGGGCTTGTGTTTTAACTTCATTGACCTTGGTTACTTGTAATCAATCTTGCAGTCCCTCACTCTTCTTCCACCACTAAAATGCAGCCCTGTCTGGGGTGGAACTTAGTGACTATTTAAATATTAATCCACCCAGAGAAACTAAGAATATCCCAGCCTACTTAAAACTAGAAGAGGAATTTAGGTAGGCAGAACATAGTTATAGAACTTGGACAGAAAAGAAGAGCCAATACACCTAGTGTGGCACGTTCCTCTCCCCGCCCCCACCCCCCGAGGGGGGAAAAAAAAGCCATGGAAGGGTGGTTTGATTAAACACTGTTATCTCTCTAACTTGAAATCCAGAGCACTGGTAGCAGAAAGCAACTCACTCCAATGAAGCTACAGAATCTATTATGTTGGTGTGCCTATATAGTAAGCAGTGCAGCCCAAAGTGAATAGTGCAGGCCCAGCAGAGGAGGTGGACAGAACCTGTATACCAGCTGCCAATTTGCTATATTTACCTCCATGAGTTCTTTCAGAAAAACTCAAGGGAAGACAGTGGTGGCAAACTGTTTAGCTTTTATTCTCTTGCTAGTGATGTGGCTGTTCTCTTAGCTTGCACACGTGTACATCCCTGTGCTTGAGAGAGTGAGCATCCCAGGAGATTTTTCTGTTTCATCCAAAAAGCACAGTCTAACTGAAATGTGTTTTTTTGAGGATGTTGTCTCTGCGGAATGATAGGAGTGAGTGATATATTTGCATTATAACATAATCATGTTCATAATACTAAAAATGGACAGCTACCATTCTTGATACTAACCGTAAACTATTTAGCAAGAATATTTTTGTTTTGGTACGTTGCCCAACGGTTGGAATGAGGAGGAGCAATTAAATAAAGCTAGGGGATCTCAAGGGTGAGAAGATGAATATTGAGCTCAGTTCACTTGTGCAGTCAGGTGTTGCAAATGTAAGCCTGGTGTAACTACCCTCCAAGATGACTCCCTCCTATGTAGAGAAATCTTTCAGTGGCTCTAGAGCTGCTCTAATGGCTCACATGGTACATTCTGGCCTCTGATGTATGGGACATCCTTGGGGTGTCCCAGCATTCAACAGCTATAAAGGACACCAGGGGCTGTGGGCATCCTTGCATAATTCATTAGGCTGAAAGTTTATTGATGCTGGAGAATGGCCATGCCCCATGAATGGGTGAGTTGTAAAGGAGATTCAAATAAGATCGCTCAGACCATGGAATCTAGTTCCTAATATCTAATAATTACTGGAGTGTGAGGACCACTACCGTAATTTTCTACAGAATCAAGGTTTTAAAGTTTTAACTTTCTGCCCTTTGTGGCTGTGAATATAAACCAGTGCAGTCTCCTCTTCTGGAGGCCATGCAGTACCCATGCCTTTGCAGCAGACCTAACCTAAGTAGCTTTAAGACCGAGCTTGATAAGTTTATGAAAGACATTTTGTGGGGGGGGTTGCCTGCAGTAGCAGGGGACTGCACTCTCTGACCCTTCCAGTCCTATGGTACTATGCTGCTCAGAGCTTTTCTAAATTGCAGAAGTGTGGAAACTGATTTGGAAATGGCTAGCACCCGGCAGATGCAACCAAAAGCAAATACATATAAACTGAAAGAGTCAGGATAGTTTTGAGCTGCAGCTGCTGCTTGACAAAACTGTGAGCAGCAGCACAGGCAAGCACTGGAGCTATTCCGAGCAAAGGAGAATGCACAAGAATGGAGTGGGGAGAGGTGGGTGCTGGAACCTCCTCCCTCCCTATTTTGTCACGTTACCTTTAGTAAGAGCCAGGGACAGGTCACGGGCATCTGTGAATTTTTGTTTATTGCCCATGACCTGTCCCTGACTTTTAGTAAAGGTAAAGTGACAAAATCTTAGGCCTTAATCATAAGTTGTTGAGGCCAGAGACTGTAGTTTTCGTTGTGTGGCTTGTATACCGATCAGCACAGTGGGGCCCTGATCTGTGATTGGGGCTCCTAGGTGGGACTATGATGTAAATAATACCACCAAGCTCAACTGTGCAGTAGCACTAGGGGAAAGAAGATTGTGCTGCTTTGTGCCAGCAGCCAGAGGGGCTGGAAGTGGGTTTGGGTTTTCATATTTGTCAAACCTCTTGCAGACAGAAGCTATACAAGATAGGTCTTCCATGGTGGGCCGGGAAAAAATCCAAATATCAGCAATTCCAGCATTCTCTCCTTTCCCTGTAGCTGGTGTGAGGGGGTAGCTGATTGGCTTCTCCCTATTCCTGAACAGCAGCAGTCAATTTTGTCCTCTCTCCACCAGGTGTCTTGAGTTGAGGTGAAGAATTAAATACCTATCGGCGTCGCTAATAATAAAAATTTACTGATAAGCAAAGTAAGAAAATGTTGGCTTGAGCTTGTTAGTTTGATATAAAGATATTTACTTTGTATGTTTTTGATGCGGTATTGACAACGTTTTTAACAGTTACGAAGCTTTAACTTTTTAAATCTCAATGCTTGTCATTAAATAACTGCCCTCTCCTGCTCATAATTTCACATAACTGTGGAAAAATTAAATAAAAAATGCTTAAAATTAGTGTAATCTGTCAAAAATATAAAAATGGAATTCTGCCACATCTACTTAAATTACTCAAATCATTGTCCAAATGGGTAGATGAATAGGGACGAGAGGATGGAGGTGATAAAATAATTTAAAGCAGGTGAGAGAGAACATGTTGGGGCTGGAGCAGCATAGTGAAATAATTATGATTTAGTGCATGGGAAGGACGTTGAGAGAATGGACACAGACATTGAAATCTGAGAGAAATCCTAGGTAGAGCTGGAAGGCATCTCGAGAAATAGCATATATGAGAATGCTGTCAGTATTTAAAACAATTGTTTACAAATATAAAATTTTCAATCTTCATCCTGATCGACTTTAAAGTAACTTATCTATCCAGGTGAAAGCTTCAGGAGAGAAGTTGTTTGACCTATAGCCTAGTTTCAAAACCGGAAGGTACTGTGAATTTGTCATAAGTCTAACAAATTTCTGTTGGAGTTGGAAAAGATTCAGAAAAGGACAACAAAAATGATTAGGGGTATGGAACAATTTCCAAATGAGGAGAGATTAAAAAGACTGGGACATTCATCTTGGATGTCAGAGATGACTAAGGGGAGTTATGATAGAGGTATATAAAAACATGATGGGTGCGGAGAAAATAAATAAGGAAATGTTATTTACCCCTTCACTTTACACAAGAAGTAGGCGTCACCAAATGAAAGTAATAGGCAGCAGGCTTAAAACAAATGAAGTATTTCTTCATACAACACACAGTCAACTGTGGAACACTTTTCCAGAGGATGGTGTGAAGAAGGCCAAGACTGTAATGGGATTCAAAAAAGAAGTAGATAAATTCATAGAGGATAGTTCCATCAACGGATATTACCTAGGATTGGCAGGTATGGTGCCCCAAGCCTCTGTTTGCCAGAAGCTGGGAATGGGCAACAGGGGATGGATCACTTGATGACTACCTGTTATGTTCATTTCCTCTGGGGCACTTGGCATTGGCCACTGTTGGAAAACAGCATACTGGGCAAGATGGAACTTGGGTCTGACTCAGTATGGCCATTTTTATGTTATATTTATTTTTAACTTTGTTGCTGGATGAGCAGTTGGTTGAACAATTGGGTCTTCTAAATCAGTTATTTGTATAGGATTTTTAAAAATATTGAACTGCCACTAAATTAGTAACCTAATGTCATCTCGAACTTTTACTGAGCTAAGACTATGGCAGCTTCCTCAAATTGGATTTTTATCTGGATTTTTGGTTTTGGGGCTCATAGACTTTCAGTCTCTGTGGTATATAACACCCTGAATAATTTCAAAATTGATTTAAATGGGTTGTCTCTAGATTAGATGTTGGCTAATTATGACTTAAATTAATTCAGATTGGACTAGATTGCATAGCTTCAAGGTAGGCATTGAATCCTACTTGTCTGAAGGCCTTAGGGTGACCAGATGACCCGATTTTATAGGGACAGTCCTGATATTTGGGGCTTTTTCTTATATAGGCTCCTATTATCCCTTCCACCCTGTCCTGATTTTTCACACTTGCTTTCTGTCAGTTTAGAAGGCCTTGAAGGAAGATGCTGCAAGGCTGAGTGAGTGAAGTTTGCAAACTATAAGAATCTAGGGGTAAAGCTTAAGATTCTTGCCTTTTGGATCACCAAGTCACCTGAGAAAGGACTGACCTTGCAGAACCAACGTTGAACATCTTAGGGAAAGGAAGTTGCAACATCAACTGATTCAGTCTATATGAGCCTCTGACCAGTATTTTCCTGCCCTTAAAGAAAGCCCACAAGTGAGAAATAATGTGCCAATCACATCCCCATCTGGTTCCTTGACTAGTTTCAGCTTCTGTGCTAGGAGAGTCTAGAAGTCGGTGAAAGCTGAAGAGTTTAGGAAACCCTTGTTATGATGTTTTTCTCTCCCCTCATTTTTATCTTTTGCTTTTCTTAATTGGGAGATATCTTGGCCTTTTTAATCTTTAAGGTTTAGGATGTCTATGTGTGGCACTGGACATGCACTTGTGTATGAGTGCTTATAATTCATATGGGAAAGGTGCCAGAACAAAAGTTTCTTCAGGTGCTAAATAGCCCTAAAATGGAGTTGTCTTTAAAGATATTTATTAAAATGTTTTGTGTCCTGTATTTAAATGTCCAGAGATATAAGAGAGCTGTCATCTGTAGTTTCTGGTAAGCAAGTTTTGTCTGCATATCAAAGGTGTATTGTTAAAGACTATATTGTAATATCTTGGGATAAGATGAATAGGTTAGCTACCCCATAAGAATGAAATTTTAGGAAAAAAGCTTAATTGGCTCTGAGGTTATAGTTCAGACTTTCTTATTTTGTTTCAGTATTAAGCTCTTAACCAGCACAAGTCATAGTCTCTGTTACAGTTGATAACATTTCTTAGTTGTGGTTCATATAACCAAACCACCTTCGGAGAATCTTCCTTAGATGCTATAAGGATTGATTATCTCTACAACGTATTTGTTTTAATTTAATCCAGTGTTAAGACAATTTTGTTGATTTAACTATTTGTTATTGATTTAGTACAGGTATTGCTTTAGTTTTAATTTTACATTAATGATAACTTAGTTTTGGTGCTAAATTTCATTGATTCTGTTAGGTAAAAATCAGTTTGTCCTACTCACCGTTCCAACACCCGGGTAGTACGGAGTTGGGCTATAGCTCGAAACTGTCAAGAGTCCACGTAAAAAAAACACACTGAGGCCAAGCAACTTTGATCAAAGGGCACACACACCCCTCAGGCTAGTAGCTTTGGAGGCGTGTGGCAGCTTTATTAGACCAACACATCTGTATTTATAGGTTTAAGACAGACAAAGGAAAGACACTGGGTACGTCTCCTGTATCATCTCAGGCTGACCTTGCACAAACTGCTTACTCAATCAAGCAGAGAAAAAATGGGGTGGTGGGGGGGAACAAGGCAAAAAATATTTAAACAAGATAAGGAAGTTTAGCAAGGCCAGGAGGGATGAGGAATTTATTGCAGGGGGCCCTTTTTATCGAACAATTCTATTTTTTTTAAAAAACCCAGTCTCCATTTCCATTCAAAGTAATGTGGGTCCTGAATACTTGAGCAACTGAGTGTATATTAATTGGTCAACCTAAAATAGCTTCTCCCCCCCACCCCATTTGTCTTCGGTTCTTACAGCTGAAAAAGATTATGCCCTCTGTTATTTGGGGGTAAGGTGGAGTAGATAGAGTAAACCCAGGAAGGGAAGGGGAGTAACAAAAGCAAGAGAATGCAGTTTCTTCTGAAATGTATTGATAGTATGTTTGTGATTTAAAACATAACTGCTTTGACTCTTAAACTGCCCAGCCTGTGATGGCATCAGTGGCATTTTTCACCCCGGTGAGTAGCCTTGTGGCCTAATTTTCAGAAGGGCTGAAAACCCAGTTCCTATTGACTTCAGTAGGATCTCATGTGCTTGGTACCTGTGAAAATCAGGCCAAAAGTCTCTGACAATTTGGTTTTTAGGTGTTTTAACCCTATGGAATAGTTGCCTTAAATAGGTATGTTTGAACTCTTTGTAGTTGCGTTTTTGTATTTAGGGGAAGTTTTGTGAATTCCCAGAGCTGTGTTAATTGGGGACACTGCCATCTAAGCCTTTTTGTGAATCTAGCCCTAAATCCTATAACAGTCACAGGGTGTATGTTTCTAGCTCGTTAGCATTGGTGTATCAAATTATGGTAGTGAATTTGTTCTATAATTAAAATTTCACCATTATTCCCTGTAACAGGGTTCATGACCCACCCCTCTTCCTGGGGCCTTCTTGACCTTCCCGATAAGGCTCAGAGAGGCTTCAGGGTTGTGTAACACCCCTGTCTTTATTTACTTATTGTCCCATCACCAGTGTCCATCTCTATATAAGCTTTACACGTTTGGTTACCTCCTTACCGGCAGAGTCAGCCTTCAGCTAGGAGACCTCTAGCTCCCTCCCTGACTTACTTCTCCCTTGTGGTCCCCTTCTGGCTCCCTCCTAGCCTTTATAGCCCCTGGCTTGTCAGGCCAGCAGGTATTGCCGATCCTCAGGCTGGCATCGGGTCTTTTCCATCAGCCCCAGTTTGCCTCCATTGATTGGAGCTGACCGGGCAGGGACTGATTAGGTGCTTCTGCACCAGCACCCTGCTATATTCCCTTGAAACTCGCTTCTAATTTTTGTATTATTTGACGCCATCCCATCTAGATCTCCTTTGAAGTGTAAACTCACAAGAACACTTGGCCAGTATTTCACAAATTAAAGACAATGTGGTTTCCCACCACCAGCATCATATTTAAGCATAACTTGAGAACTGTAATGCTATTTATGGTGGAAACTTTGTTTATAATTTAATCAGAAATGCCCATTGAATTTAAATGTCTTGTATTTATTGCATCATTAGCTGAAAGAAACTCCGATACAATCCTCACCCTAAAACTAAGGCCTGATCTACATTGATGTCGCCCTAACTCTGTAAGTGTCTATGATACAGTGTTGTTCCCACCAGTGTAAGTTGCCTGCTACACTGACCTAATAACTCCACCTCCTGCAAGAGGCTTAGTGCTTAGGTTGATGTAGTTGGAGCAACACAGTGTTAATATAGATGCTTCATTGACTGTTTCTGCTGTGAGCTCCCAGTGACAGTTAAATTGGTGCAAGTGTTCCTGGTGAGGACGTGTCCCACAGGCAGAAGGAGCTAATGTAGACATGCCAAACCCATTTAATTACTACAGAGGTTGTACATCAGCATAAGTTAAGTTGACTTAAATTTTGTAGTATAGACTTGCCCTAAGTATTCCGTGTGTATCTGCTCTCCATCCTCTTGGGACTCCTTTGGGATGGAGTTGGGGCTTGAGGAGGCCTCTCTTGGCCACCTGTGCTTTTCCTTTCCTATCACCTTCGCCCCTGCCCCCTGTTATCCCCTGTGCTTCACTCTACCTTTTAGTTGCCTAAATGGAGTATAGTTCCTCCCACTCTGCTCTGATACCAGCTGCAGGATTGATCTTTCCTGCCTGGGAAGAGTTAGCTGTATGGATGGGTGCGTGCTTTCCCTCGCCCCCCCCCCCCCCCCCCGCACCCACCACCACCAAAAAAACCCTCCGGGACTGCACAGTCCATTTAAAGCTCTTGCATTGTTGTAACATTGTTCCTGTTGAATTGACTCACCCTGCATCAGGTTAATGTTAATACAAGAAATTCAGTGCACTAAAAACTTAGCATAACATGCATCGAATTTTAGAGTTACTGTATTGTAGGTAATTTTTAAAAAAACAGCATGAGTATCCAAATTTCTATTATTAACATGCATGCAAAATTTCCATGATCGGTTTTCATGACACGCCAGTCTTGCAAAGGCTTTATTTGAAGTTGCTACAGAATTTCCAGATGGCCCCAGAATATGTTTGCAGATGGTTAGGAGCCATGGGCCCTTGCCCCAGAATTTAGGTCCAGCTTACCGCAGAGCCAGAGCACATTGGATTTTTTTGGAACCAAATGACTTTTACTGCCAGTTTCTGTGCTACAGGGTTGTTAAGCACTGAAACTAGCTGGCAGGTTCATGTTCAATGTCCTCTTGCAGATTATTGACTACTGGGTAGTTCTGTAACTACCATAAGAAACGTGTCTGTCCCATGTCCCCCATCCCTCTGTCCCTTCCTCTCACATCTTTTTATGCTTGCTTGTCCCTCTTCTGTTTTTACATGATTGATAAAAGACTGTACTGTGGACTTCTTTCATGCTGGGAATATTAAATATCTTTCCAAATGAGCATGTTCTTGGAGGAGTGCTCTACCACTTGCTAGATGTAATTATAATTGTGTGGCTCTCCTAAATGGAGTAAATAGTGACCTAAGAGGACTCGACTCCCTAGCCCTCTCCCAAAGAAGTCCGTGCATGAAATGGCTTTCAGCTCACTCAGATGACATTTGTTCCACATACAAATGATCCTCTAACAGGAGACTGCTGAGAGGTCAGTGAAGAGAAAGGGAAAGCAAGGTCAATGTGGGTGACTTGCTTCTAGACTAGTATTTGACTGTGGTTATAAGTGAAATCTCAGACTATTTATACCCCTGAGTAGAGGGCATAGTGAAGCCTTTAAATAAACTTTGTGGCTTCAGGGCTTGTGAATGGTGCCAACTGACAACCCTGGAGACCTCTATCTGCAGAACTGTTACACAGGCAGGAGCAGAATGCACTTTACTACCCTCTCCACAGATGTGTCCATAAGGTCTTCCATAGTTGCACTCGCCTGTGATATATTTAATGCCCCTGTCTCCACCCTTCCAAATATCAACTCATGTTTGCCATGATCACACTGTTATGCATAGGGTTGGCCTGAGGATTTTGGGCAAACCGATTCTGCTGCACAACCTCAAATTTAAATGATTGATTAATTTTTAGGGGTGTCAAGCAATTAAAAAATTAATTTTGATTAATTGTGTGATTAATCACATTGTTAATAATAGGATACCATTTATTTAAATAGTTTGGATATTTTGTATATTTCAAATGTATTGCTTTCACTTACAGCACAGAATACAAAGTGTACAGTGCTCACTTTTTATATTTATTTTTGATTACAAATATTTGCACTGTAAAAACCATTCCTAGTTCTCCCCCTGTGACCTTGCACATGTCAACTGACTACTTTGTCTCTGTTTCCTCAGCTATAAAAAGGGGATAAAGCCCTTTGAAATCTGCAGATGAAAAGTAATACGTATGGGATATTTCTGATTCCCAAACAAAAATATCCTAACTAATGGGGTTTTGGTCTTAATTTTGTAAGCCTTTTATTAATTAATCTACTAAGAATACTACACCCAGACCATTAATGCTGTAAAGCAGAAAAATACTCCTGGACAAAATCTCACTTCAGACCTCATCCTGCAAGATGATCTGCACAGACAGACCATTATACCTCTGCAGAGCCTTACTGGCTTCAGCTTGGAGCACTGTTGGTATCAGTTGACATCTGTAGGGGGCTGACAGTAGGTTTCGGGTGTTAAATACCATAGTGATAGGTGCTATACAAATGTTAGTAAATTCACCATAGCTACTTTGAAGTTCAGAATACTGGATTTCCTAGCACCAATAAGTTAAATATGGTGAGTGCAAAGTGTTGTACATTGAAGTTAGGAAAGTCTGACTTGCTAAGGAATGGCATAATTGCTGAAAGAGCCATTTCAGGCAGTTATTCCCAGTTCAGTGCAGCTACCTAAACCTATCAGGTAGGTCCGTAGCTACTAGGACAACTATGCCACGAGGTCTAAATCAGACTGAAACCTAATTTTGAAATATTGACATTTCCTGCAAAGCAGAAATTCTGAGTTTCTTGCCCACCTCTGCTATCAGGTGATAGCACTCTGTGTATGCTCTGCTCTTCTCCAGGAATCCCTGCTAGACAGACTTTTCCATGTGGGTTACAAAGACCCACATTGTGGCATATATTTTCACAGTTTAAACAAGGCAGTTGTATCAAAAAATGCACCTGGTGACCATTTTAAGTATGTATTTTGAGAAGCTTTAAAGATATTTTTCTCCATTTAAAAAAAAAAGCTGCTTAATATTAATTTGCTTGGCTGAAGTGTAGGTGAATTATTGTAAAATGACAGTGATTGGATTAGCATTTCTCACAGAGGAATAAAAATCTTTATTTTCCTCTATAATAACCTGTAATCTCTCCAGCCTCAATAACTTGCTTAAACATCTTGAACTCTTCCTTTTCTAGTAGCTAACATAGGATACATTATTTATCTGAGAAATTGTACTTGCGGTGTATCGATTTTACATACTTACAGTTTAAAAATGATTCTTGTAATATGTTATGTTTTAATGGAAAAATAAAACTAGTTCTAACAGATCTAAGATACTCTTGCCATGTAGATTTATATTACAATATGTAGCTTTACTTTTCTATGTAAACTTCCACAATGGCCTGTCAAACACTTTTGATTTACTTTTACAATAAACTGATCCAGTATTCACAAAGCATTAAACAATTGTCCTCTGTAGCCCCTTTCCCTTTTAAATAAAATCCCACAGAAAAGAGTCTAAGGATATGTTTATATTGGTAATGATACAGCAGCACAACTGCTCCACTGTAGCATTTCAGTGTAGACACCACCTATGCCAATGAGAGGGGTTCTTCTGTTGGTGGAGTTAATCCACCTCTTTGAAAGACAGTAGCTAGGTCAATGGAAGAACTTAATATGAGCTACATGGGGGCTTAGGTGGCTTAACTATGTCACTCATGGGGTGTGGCTTATGTGACCAGCATAGTTAAACCAACCTTATTTGCTAGTGTAGACCAGGTTATATTCAGGTAAGTTTGTGCAGCTCTCAATTGCAGATATACCACACTGCTGAGGTGTGGATAAGAATGAAATTGGTAAGTGGTCACTACAGCTCCTGCTCAGGTCACTGAGCCACAAAACATTTGTCCCTCTGCTCCAGTCATACTCACAGGGCTGATATCCTTCAGTGTGTGCCCCTCTTCTTCCTTAGCACTGGCAGCATAACTAGCTCACATGCTATGCTGCTATAGTGACAGAGTCCTGTGGCACATTAAAGACTAACTAAAACCCAGCCAGAGTTATATTAAGGTGCCACAGGACTCTTTGTCACTTCTGCAATTCCAGACTAACACTGCTACCCCTCTGATTCTGCTATAGACTGCTATAGACACTTCTAATGTTGTCTCCATTAAATTTGGGGGTGGAGTGGATGTTGTAGCTGAAAGGGCAGGGGAGTTTAGGCAGATGGGATTACCATTGTGGCACTAATATGACATGTTCCATTTTATAAACATGAGTACTCTTTGACTCTGTCAGTCACTTCCTCTCCTGTTAGCTATGCCCATAGATTTCTCACTAACTGTGTATGGATCCCGTGATCTGACCATGATGCCCACGTTGGAGTCCTCTGCTAACACAAGCTTTGAGTTGTGAGGGAACGAAGGGAGGGTCATGGTTGCACCACTCTTTATGCCCTCATATGGGGGCATGAGGAGGCACAGAGTTCATTAGCTGCCCTGCCTCACCCTGCTATACAAAAGATGCTGAACTTGCATGCATGGGGCACGTGGGCACCTACTGTGAGATTCACGTTCACCTCATCTTGAAGGGTTACTGTTGGGTAACTGTTTTTTAACAATAGGAACAAAACATTTTGAAAAACAGATTTTGAAACCATCTACATGCATGTCTTCTTACCTAAAGTTTTACTATCCCACAGTAGCCTAGGCAGGCCTTGTTTCTTCAAATACTCCAGCAGGTCCTGGGTGTCATTCCAGGGATGCTGGAGCAGTTTTTGTAGTGTGGGTGCTGAGAGCCATTGAACCAAACTGTAAACCCCGTATATAATGGAAACCACTTCAAACCAGGGGGTGCTGCAGCATGCCCCCCTCATCCACCGGTAGTTGCAGCACCTATATGTCTTTCTGCTTTTGCCAAATAGTTCCCCAGCAACTTCCCTCTTTCTGGAGAACGAGTCCTTCTAACCCAGCCAGAGTTATTTTGTTCTTGTCAGTTTCCAGGCTTTTGGCACTGCTAATCCAAGCAAGCTCTGTAGATATGGTGCATGTCTGGTAAAATGAGAGGGGGAACTCTCCCCTATAACAAACCCTATAACCTGGGGTGACCCCTTTCACATAGCAAGCCATTGAGTGCGAATCCTCCCCTTTATAAATTAAAAACACTTTTTAAAAATATATTCAACACTATTATAAAGGCTTGAGGCAAAGTAGGTTTTGGGGTGGAGGCTGACAGCTCATGACCCCCATGTAATCACCTTGCAACCCCTTGATGGGTCCTGACCCCCAGTTTGAAACCCCCTGGTCAAGGCAATGTTCACTGAGCTGGAAGCCAGGAGACCATGAATTCTAGTAACAGGTGCTTCACTTACTGCTGTTAATATTTCTGGTTACCTTCTTGTTGTTAACCAAGGCTTCATATTCCTACCTTAGAGGGAGGCAACTAATATTCACTCATTTTACAGATAAGGTAAGTGAGGAATTGCACATGGTCACTTCAGGCTGAGAGGGAATTCTGAGACTGTCACGGTGGTATGTTTACTTAAATGCTAACCATTTAAAAACTTTGCTAACTATATTTCATAATATTCTTCTTTTCAGCTATTGTCATTACATCAAGCAAGTACAGGACTATGTTTTGATGTGAGATGTTATCTTAAGTATCTGTACAGTATATTTTTTATAATTCTGTTGGCCATTAGAGCAACTTATAGTCTCCATTTTGCCTTTTCTGTATGGGATTTGTTTCCCCAAAGTACTTCCTCTTCCTTTTCACATTAGCATATAGAAATACTGTATTAACAACATAGTTGTGGTTCTTGAGATTGCCTGTCAACATCACTTAGTGTCATAAATAGTAGGATGACTGTGGTAGTCCCTAGGAATGCTGATAATCTTCCTTACCAGCTTCCAACAATCTTGAAGATGCACAACTGAAACATTTGTTTTAATCCTTCTGTAAATAAAGATGAAATAAAGTAATGGTGAAGGGTGAGTGTTGAACTGGTCTAAAACTATAAATCAGCCTTGATATGTACTAAGAAGGAAACTGTTCAGTCTTTAGCAGTGTGTCCATTCCTCAGATAAGTTCAATCACTTGTTAGGAGCAGAATTCATTTATACATTGCCCTTTCCAATTCCTTATTTTATAAATAAAGTCAAACTTTTCCTCAAATTCCAAACATTTATAAAATCAATGAAATATTTCACCATGAATGTAAACAAGCCTCTAGGTTCTTTTTACAAATACGTAATTGAAATGACTATTTGAAATGTGTCTCTTGCTAATCAGTTGTATCTGCAATCAAACAAACTTTGGCTGATTTCCTTTGTACGCTTTTTAACTGATTTGGTTATTATGTTGAGCAACACCATAAATTATGCCAGTTTATTGGACTGAGAAATTGTTGTTTAATGCACTGATTTATTTATCATGTTAATGGTCCATGGAAATCTGATTAGAATCTTAAAACCACTGGGGCTGATTCATTATTCCCCTGAACCTCTTATTTGTATTTGTACTGGTATAAATAAATACGATTCCAAATCAGAGTGAACTGGTATCAGAGTGGACTGGTATAAATGGCTGTTCAAGGTGCAGGGCAGAGGTGAATCAGGCTCATCGACTGTTTTGGCTTTTTTTCCCATCGATAGACCCTGATTTTGCATCATTGAACTCAATGGTAGCAGAGTCAGGGCTACAGTTTCAAAATTTCTGTTTTTATATTTGAGCAAGATGTCAATTCATGTTTCCTCATTGGCATGTTGTGTTGCTAATTTGCCTCCTCTAACAATTTAATCAGGTAACCATATTAATTGATTCTAATTAACTCTGAACCATATCTGAGTGTGTTTCTTTCGTTCGTTCTTTATTTTATTTTATTTTATTTTATTTTATTTTATTTTATTTTTTTTTGAAGCCTGAGATGGCCGCTACACTGAAGCGCACAATAGAGGCTTTGATGGAGAGAGGAGCAGTTGTGAGGAACTTGGAAAACCTGGGAGAAAGATCACTGCCATATAAAATCTCCAAGCATAATCAAGTTCACAGAAAAGGAGGGTATGGTCTATATAAGATACCTTTAAAATCCTTTCGATCTCTTAAAATGTAAACATATATGGTGGATGGTTTGGTCTTTTCTGTGGAGATTAAATATGTAACCCAAGTAAGTATCCTATGACTATTGGCATATAATTTGTAAAGCACTATGAGTTCTAAGTGTTCTTATCTTGTGCAAGTTAGTTTTTATTGTAAGTCCATAAACCATAGTGCTGCAAATAGTCTTGTTTCAAGTGTTTAAACAAGCTGTATTCTGATGGTGTGTCTCTGCTGCAGTTAAAAACCCACGGCTGATCTGGGCTTGTGGGTCTTGGGCTGTTTAATTGCGGAGTAGATGTCTGGGCTCGTGTTGGAGCCCAGGCTCTAGGACCATGCGAGGTGAAAAGGTCCCAGAGCTTGGACTGCAGCCCGAGCCCCAATGTCTATACTGCAGTTAAACAGACCTTTTAATTCGAGCCCTGTGAGCCTAAGTCAACTGGACAGCTGCGGATGTCTGACTGCCATGTAGACGTACTCTGAGAGAGATCGTCCACAGTAAAGACTATGCTTCCTCCTGGATGCATAATTTTTTTTTCCAGAAGCCAGCGATAGGACTTCAACAACAACAATGGGATCTATTGACTGTAAAATAGTTGCTCATTCAGCGTGCACTGTCCACCCTGTGCACTGAATGAGGCAGGAGACAAATTAAGGATGCACAGGCGAACTTAATTCTGTCATGTCCTTATTTCTGAGTTCTTGACTTTGCAATTTTAACGTTCTTTTAACATGTCTGTCCCTATAATTGTGTGCAATTGTATATAGAGCCAGAAACATCGCATGGCAAGTGACAGAAAATGCAGCCCCAGAGCTGAAGAGGCCACAATTTATTTGCTAGATCTTGTGAATAGTTGTTTTCATGTTTAGACAATGAGACTCAACGCTGGGCTAATAGCTTTCAGGCTTAGGCATTGTGCCAGGGCATGATAATTACAAACACCAGGAAGGAAGGGAGGAGGAAGGTGATGGTCATACAGGGCTGTTGCTTTGGTTGGCAATATGCACGTCATGGAGGTTTCAAGGTTTTGTTTGAGTGCGGGGAGAGCAGGAATTGTTTGTTGGTTTTCTTTCTCCCCCTCAAACTGGCAGAGATCACCTCTCTGCCTTTACACAAGAGAATAAAAAGGTCTTCTCAAGTGGGACTGAATTTGTGAGTCAACCGTGGGGAGAGAAGTTGAGAGAGGCTATGCAGCTTAAACATACATCTTTCAATGTGTACGTGGTTTTCCCTTTGCATGTTGGCTGGCCATCAAATTTCACAAGTATGTTAAAAATATTAAGAAAAATGTATCTAATTGTTATTTTGAGTATTGTATGCAGCCACTATGTAGTACTTGTTGCCTAGCAACGTTTCTCAAGCCTTGCAGAGAGGCAGCATTCATATCGGAGGTAATCTCAAATAGTTTAACAGCAACAAAGCACACTGTTAAGCAATCAAAAGGATGAACTCTTCATTACATACTCACTGCATCCAGGAAGAGTGTTTATATTCAATATAATAATGCAGTATATCACAAATGCATTCTGCAAAAATTATCCCCCAAATAATCAAGTCAATATTATACTTCCCTCAGATTATGCAGACAGATAGTCCTCTTTAATAAAAAATAGCATAATGGAAACAAGCATGTCTTACAGAGCGCACATGGCAGCTAATGGTTCAGACATGTCGGAATAAAAAAAGTCACTACTGCCAATTAATATTGGCATTTCGTGAGAGTTTTAAGTTTTAGTCCCATTGTTCAGTATATGGCTGCAAACCTTATTTACTGCACACTAATCAGACAGTTCTGAATGCAGAAATATTAATTTCCTTCTAGGTTTTACTATGGCACTCAACTGTGTAGTGTTTGAATGTTTCACAAATACTAATTTATCTTCACTCCTCTCACAGGATGTTGTGGGTGGTATTAGCCCCATTTTACAAGTGGGGAACTGAAGCACAGATAGATAAAGGTATCTACCAATTTTGGGTGTCCAATCTGAGATGCCTAGGACCTGACTTTTCAGGGTATTTGCATTATATATTCACGCACAGCTCCCATTGACCTCAGTTGCAGCTGTGAGTGCTCAGCACTTCTGCAGATCAGACCCCAGGGTCAAGTCAGGCTTCCAGAAAATGAGGAACACATAATTAGGGGCCACCTGTGAAACAGTTTGGTTCAAGTGACAAGCCCAGCATGACATAGGAATTCTGTGGCAGAGGTATGGATAGAATCCAGCTCTCCTGGGTACTGTTCAGTTGTCTAACCATGGGATTTCTTGTTCTCTTCCTCCAGTCCCCTGCCTCATTCGTTACACATCTTTCAACTTCCGCAGCGAATGAGTCAGGGGTCCTAATAACCAGCTGCCTCCTTTACTGCACAATCCAGATTCATCCCTAGAGTACGTCCATTCTGTGCACTGAATGAGGCAGGGGTCCTTGATATGTGATCATGTAATTAAAGACTATCATAATGCATAGGCATATAAGCACAAGGAGAGATGAATTAAGGATGCACAGCAACCATAGAAGATATCTACATGACGAGATACTGTACTGCAAGCCAGAGAGTGAACCCAGGGTGCACTAGTGTGCCACATTCTAGCTGTCCACATGGGCCTTGCTATTGTGCACCATAAGTTCCATAGGGCGTTTTGCTCCTTACCCCAGTCTGGCCCCTTCCTGGTTGCTTGTCCAGTTACGCTTGCCCAGTTATGCTTCCTCACCTAAGCTGTTCATTAGATCTGTCTTCCTCCCCTCTGCTCCTGTTGGGCCCCCCACACTGATTCCTAGCCCCAGTCTCCTTGTCTAACCAACTCTGTCTCTCCCTGCACAAGCCAACCTGCTCATCCTTCTCACTTGCATCACCAGCTCCCAATCCCAGCCTCTTTTCTCTCCCAGGACCAGTCTCCCTTTCCCCACCCAGCTCCAAGTCCCAGGCTCCTTGCCCAGCCTAGTTCCAGTCTCAATTTCTCCCTGTCTCGCCTATCTTCTAGTCCCAGTCTTCTTGTCCCAATCTACTCCTTTCCCTCTTCCATGTCCAGCTCTTGGGTCCTCTGCATTAATCAGACTGTTTACTCCTCCCTGCTGCTTGGATGCCAGTAGTGGGGATATTGAGCACACAGGGAGAGACAGGCTCCCTGCTCCCAATCCAAGTACCCAGGTCTTCGCCCATGTGGTCCTGAACTGGATCATGCTCAGAGGGACTAGAGCATGTGTAGTCCAGTCACACGCAGGAGCTGAGAGGCTCACACGTGCTCAGTGAGGATGGAATCATCCAAGACTTTAGCTGTTGTAATCTAAGAAGCCTCTGCTGAGCCAGTGCAAACTACAGTTTTTCAGACTTATAACTTGGCCACATTTGGGTGGAATTTCATGGCAAAAGGCACATCCCTGCCAAATTCCAGTCCCTGCTCCAAAGCATGGGAGGCTAGAGCTGTTCAGAGACAGGTTTCAAGAATTTTTTAACATGGACAAAACAACATATTTTTTTTTCTTGGCCTTGTTAGAAGTGTCTGAACTGTTTTAGCTGAAATAAAATAATAAATAACACCAACACACACAACAACTCTCAACTTGAGGCAGACACCCAGCATGTAAAATTTCAGCCCAAATGGTTTAAGTTTGGCCATGTTGTGAGCAACTTAAAACAGGGTCTGTACAGTGGGAAGTATTGGGCAACCTTAATAACAAGCAGTGCTGTTCAAGCTGTGCCTATAATAAGCGGGAGTGTGTCCCTGGAGCTCCCCATGTGCTGTGATTGCTCTTCTAAATCAGATAGAGCTGTCTTGCAGTACTCATTTGTGGTGGATTATTGATGTGCCATCAGATATTTTCTGTGTTTAAGACCTTTGGTAAACCCAGGTAATTCAGCAAATTCTAGGAATAGGAAATAAACGCCAGTTCTTTATTTACCTTTTAAAATCACTTTGTTCCCTCCCTACAACACCTGAAAGGGTATCTAATTGTTTTATTTAAATTGGTACACAGTGTGAAAAGCACAGTAGTTTATCAAAATATTACAGTAAGCTAAATCAACATCCAGCAACCTGGCTTTTATTAAAAAATCTTAAATTAATCTTCCCTTTAATAGGCACTTTTTGAATGCTGTTTAACTCTTCTGTCTCATTAACTTGGTTTTAAGCATCACAGCATCATCTCCCATTCTGCCAAAGATGTTTATGATGGAAACTAAAAGGCCACTATGAGTGGTGTAGGTAGTAGTATGGCTAATAAGAGACGGATAGGACACAATTCTGAATCTTTCGAAGCCTTGCGTGGCGGTTTTATGTGACTCTTACTAGAGCTTAGCTACTCTTAGTAGAGCTAACTGTTCAACTGATTGATTGCTTCCCTTTGTTCCAGATGCTTGTGGGCTTGGCATGTATGCTGAATCCACTAACCTTTGGCCTCCTGGCTGGTAAATAGTGTGAGAACTCCTACAGTGAAACATTCATAGTGTAGGCCACATTTTAACAGAGATTGTCCATGGAAGACAGTCTCCTCCCAGTGACCATCACATGAACCACCTGCCTTCCACTTACAGAGGCATAACATCCCTGTGCCAGCTACGGGGTACGGTTTATACATTGTTTACATGAAAAAGTAACATTAGGAAATTATATAATGGGTTTTGGATTTGTCTTTAATGTGATTATTTTTTTTCTAGTAGGATAAAACAGTAATTATACTGTCTGCTTTTGCTCTTTGTTTAAGCTCCCCCTCCTACCCATTTTGTTTTTCTCATTTGGAAATAAGGCTCAGTAGAGAGCCAGCACGGGGTGACTCTGCCAGGTCTTGACAATCCCACCAAGAAATGCTCTATGGTCCACAGACCGTAGTTGGAGCCCTCTTTTTACATCAAGTTACTTACATTTTGAAATACAGGTACAATCTTCATGTGCAATATATAATAAAGCTGGGTTTGACTGAGAAACATGGCACAAAATAATACAGTATAATATACATGGCAAGCAGCCAAGGTACTTAGCCAGAATAGTGTAATGCCTTTACTAAATGGAGAGGAGTCGAATAGGAAAATATTTATTCAGAGGTTACTTGTAGGGCAGTTGTTTGTTGTGTGGATCCATAGTGCTACCATGCCACTCTTCAGAGAACGCTGTTGGTATATGCAGGGCAAACACGTATTTTAGGAATACCCACGGGCATTGTCAGGTAATGGGACTTTTACAGCCAACTGATCTCCATTTATTTTAATGTTTTGATTTTTCAAATCCCACAAGGGATGTAGACACACAATTGCCATTCAAATTAATGGAAGTTGGATGTCTAAATCCCCTAGGCAGCTGTGAAGATCTCAGCCGAAGTGTAAAGTTACCTTGATCTTAGTAATCAAACTGTATTTACTGTGAAGGAGAATCTATATATTTATGGTGAGGGCAGAACTCTAACTGGTACAAATTCAGGGCTGTCTTTTCCTCTTAAATTTACCTCTGTGCAATCTGCAGTGTCCTTGGAAAAACAACTCTTGTGCAAACATTGTAGCAGCAATAGTTTTTCCAGGAACTTTGGCAGTGTATATCTTTATGTTTCAGGGCATAACTCAGCCTTTAAATTTAAGTAATGGTGAGAAGATAGCCAGCAATTCATATTAATGTGTATTTTGAGAGCTAGATGTAGAAACTGTACCCTGAACGGAAAAACAGCCCTTTTATAGCCCATTGTGGTGGGTGAAATATTGCTTGCCTTCCCTAAATGCCATTTCTTAAATTTAGGAATAGCTGTAGTTTGCTGTATTCCTTTTTGTTTTTAAGCATATAACTTTCTAATCACTTATCATATCTGACCTTTATGACAAAGATATGTCATTGGGGGGAGGGACAAAATTGTACATAAGGTGAAATCTTGGCTTCATCGAAGACCCTGGGACTTCTGCATTGACTTCAATAGGAACAAAATTTTACTCTTAATACCTGGAATTTCTGGTACTGTATGTTTCCCCCTAATGTTTGGGAGCAGGAGGTAGGCAAATTATGACTTTTTAAGAAAGAAATTAAAATTTGCTTGTCCAAAAGATAAACATCAGCTCTGAACTGCTGGGAGCACATGAGCTCTTAGTACGCTTTAAACATACTCAACAACTATAAATTGCTGTGTGCATGTTGGGGTAAATTTAGGAACAAATTCAACTAAATCATTGCTGTGTTGATGTTTTAACGTAAAACTGGAGGACACTACTAATATTTAAACCTATAGTGTTGTTTATGCTAGAGAGCCAGTACATGTTGATCTGAGCACAAGATTAGGAGCCAGGAATCCAAAGTTTTTGAACACTGCCTCTGACCCCGTATCTCTCTGTGCCCTAGAGAAGGTCACATTTGTTAGTAGAGATGTTTTTCGTGAAACCGCACTGAACATTTTAAATTCAGTTTATCTCTGTATAACGGAAAGATTGGGTCCAATAAAAGATGTTGCCTTACCCATCGTGTTTGTTTATTTTTTCTATAATCTATTTGGAATTCAGTAACTTTCTTAGTTTTGTCCACCCTCTCTCGGTAGAATTCATTTCCTTTATTTGTGAGTTCAGCTGCAAACTATGCATAATTTTGGTTATTGATAATAAATACCATGTGCCATTTGCCAGCTTTTTTCACCTTATCGCTTTCCTCCCTTTCAAGTTTAATTTTGAAAAGGTAGCAGTCTTCATTTATTTACCCACATTCACTCAATCTTTTTTTTGTTTTGATGTTTATTCCTACATCTCATCAGCTATTTGTTTTTTTTAACACAGCAAATTTAGATCTTGCTTTTCTTCTTGCTGTGTTGGTGTTCAGATACCACGGTTATGGGCAGGGTATAAGAAATGGAATAGAACACCTGATAAAATCCAGCACTAGAAGTCAGGAAACTTAAGCTATATTTCTTGCTCTGCTGTTGATTCACTGTTTGACATTCAAAAAAAGATTGAAGCATAGGCTTTCGTGGGCTAGTACCCACTTCGTCGGATGCATGTTAGTATTTAGTTTATTTAGTACCCACTTTGTCGGATGCATGTTAGTATTTGGCACCTTAAATACTAACAAGTATGCTTGTTAGTATTTAAGGTGCCAAAGGACTCTGCAAGTCCAGACTAACTTGGCTACCTCTTTGATGTTTGATATTGGGAATATTATATGGGCTGCCTTCTGGGAAGAGGATTTCAGCTTGAATAGCTCACCTGAGCTTTGGGGAACTCCTTATAGTGGATCTGCTCCGTAGCTGTTACTCCAGCCTCGTGGAGTAGTTTGACTAGGTTCTCTACCCCCTAATATCCCCGCCTCTGTGGAGGAAGGACTACAGGATACACCACAGCAGTGGGTGGCCCTTCCCCTCCTCAGAGGATAGGATTTGCTCCTTTCACGTCTCTATACCTCAGTTTCCAATGTGTAAACTGGGGATAATTCCTCTGGGAGTGTTCTAACAATTTTAATGTTCGTATAGTAACTTGGATATTAGAAGTATTATTGTGTAAGTGCCAGGTAGTGTGTTATTCAGGCTTCCCTGCTTCTGAGTATTATGTATTTTGAGGGTAGGTGCTGTCCTTGTACAACTTATTTTTAAACAGGCAGCTTATTACAGAACAGTATTTCCATTTGAGCAAGAGGGGCTGAATCCTTATTCACTAACCCATACCGTCTGGATATAATTTTATTTCTTCTGATTTATACAAAATTCATCAGAATTCTCTGGGAGCCTTTACAATGTTAAAAATCCAGAGTGACAAAAACAAACCTATAATGTGACCTCAATGGGGTGCTAATGCTAACGTCTAACAATGGTATTTCACATGTCAAAATTAACCATTTCACTTCGGTTAGATTTTGCTGAAACACCCAGTAATTCTCGTTATAATGTCACCCGTCTTGTCCGCCGATCTGAATCCTGCTGGACACTCCCATCCTACCTGTAGATTTGAGCCTGCATTCTCTCCGACCCCCTCAACCTCTCCATTATGGAAACTTAGAGCATGTCTTCACTAGCAACTTTAAAGCGTAGCTGTGTAGTTGCGCTGTAAAAAACCCACTTCCATGAATAGAATAGCTCCCAGTGCTGGTGCACTGTCTACACTGGCACTTTACAGCAATGAAACTTGCTACGCTTAGGGGGGGTGTTTTTTCACACCCCCAAGTGAGACAGTTGCAGTCCTGTAAATTACCAGTGTAGACAAGCCCTAGATTTAAAGCTCATAAGAAAAGAGGAGTCCTAAAGCAGGAGGGCTTTAATCAAATCTAACATTCTCTCCTTTGCAGTATGTGGAAACTTTTTTGGGTAGCTAACCAGATTGCTGACCACTCAACCACTTTCAATTCTTCTCTTTCTCTCGGCGCTCAGGCACAGTACACGTGGGCTGAGAGCTGTGTCCCAGGAGGATTTAAAAGCAAACTTTGATCTAGGGGTTTCCTCATGTGTCTTCTAAGTCAAAGTACCCACTTGAAAACAGAGATGTGGGTAATATTTTGGCTAAAGGTTGAAATAATTCTTGGCCTGGATATATGAGAAATGAAATTTGGCTACTTTAAGATGCAAAGGGAGACTCCCTTCCTTTGATAGCACTGACATTTCAGCAGGTAAAGTTCTGCTGTCCTGTATTTAAATTGCCCTTCTATTTACAGTAGAACAGGATTACAAAAATAACTGTGGTCTCACTGTGAATCAGAGTGGAATTTTCCTGTATTTCTCCCTAATGACTTTGCTAACTCCTTGAGAGCTGAAGCTCCATTTTCCAGCTGTGCTCGCAAAAAAGCGTCTGTTTATCTCCTATATTCCTTTTTATCCTCCTCTCAGCCTTGCTGGAGTTTTATTTTGGTCACCTGACAAACAGTAGCTGCAATATTTGTGTGTCTGTTCACAGCTGACTGCTTTAAACTAAGAAAAAGGTTAGGCTGCTGTGTACACGATTGAACTGTAGGTTTAAATACCTATATCTGTATCTAGATATACAGCACTGACTAAATACATTTGTCTTTATGGGTAGAGTTCCAGATCAGCTCATGAATCACAGCAGAGGTTTTGTTTTGTTTTTTTGTTTAAGCACAATTAAATTAATGGAAACAAAAGGCAAAAATACTTATCCTCCCACCCTCCCCCGCCCCATTTATAGATCAGAGCAATTACTGCGTTGTTACGCTGAAGGAAGGATGGTTAACATTATTCCTAAATTGCTTTTTCCTAACTGCTGCATTTTTGTGTCTTCAGATAAAATATCTACTCTGTGAAAAAGACACAAAGAGATGCTGGAGCAGCTCATCCTTCCCATCCCCCCACTTCTCCTTCATTTATCAACAGTGCGTCAGTGGAAATTTCCTCTGTCTGCTTGTGTGTGTGAGACCACAAAGTAGTAAAGCTGCCTTTGGGGGAAAAGCTATTGCAGTTTAAGGAGCACAGTAAAAAGTAGCACACAACTTGCATTTAGAAAGGGAATGAAATTCTGTAAAAGCAAAGCCAAAATAGCATGGAAAAAGGGGGCAGGTCAGGAATGAATGTTGTTGCTAACTGCAAAAGAGCACGCAAACCTTGATATAGTACGATCTAGTAGAACTTGCTTTCCTTTCCTTTTCAGGATTTCAGGGTCCTGCATCTTTGCTGTGGTAGTCAATATTTTAACTGAAAATAAGATTTTCCTTCCTTGGCCATGCACATCCTTTGGGAAATGTTAGATTTGTAATTTATTCCACTATTTTTAGGCTTTACCCATTTTTTTGTGTGTGTGTGACTTCTCTTACTTACTGCATTACTTAAAGCTCTAAATACAGCAGCGCAGAAGTAAGGGTGGTGTGGTATGGTATTGCTGATGGGGCACTGCCTTCAGAGCTGGGCCCCCAACCAGCAGCCATTGTTCTCTGGCCACCCAGCTCTGAAGGCAGGTAAGAAGTAAGGGTGGAAATACTGCAACCCCCCTTCAATAACCTTGCAACCCCCACTGCAACTCCCTTTTGGGTCAGAACCCCCAGTTTGAGAAATGCATTGCTCTCCCATGAAATCTGTATAGTATAGAGTAAAAGCACACACAAGACCAGATTTCATGAGGGTGGAGACCAGATTTCACAGTCCATGACGTGTTTTTCATGGCCGTTAATTTGGTAGGGCCCTAATTATGTGTGAAGAAAATATGGTTTCCCTTTGTGGCTGACTCGTGTTCAGATTCTCCTGAGGTATCCCCGGGGGCAGAGAGAGCAATTGTCTTTACTCACATAGCTTTAATAAATGCAACTGTACAGAAGTTTTAAAACACAAAGCTAAATGGGAATTATTGTGCTGTCTAGTGCATCTTTAATGAATGCTGCAGTTGGAAACTGGCTACCCACTGTAATCGTCTAATTTTTAATAGGACTTCTGAGAGACAGCTAAGACTTCCTTTGTACTGTACTGTAGCTAAAGCCTTACCAAAAACAATCTTATGAGTTAAAAGTCCCCATAACTACAAGTTTATTTACCACGCCAAATTGCCATCTCTCTTAGTTTTCAACATGGGTAGATGGCTGCAGTAAGATCACTCAAAATATGCAAGAGCCATGGACCTCGCTTTCTGAACAAATTTGAGGATATGAGACTTGTATGACGATTTATTTTCGAACACCCAAATGCAATATCCAGTTGTAGTCTCTCCTCCAAAATGGGATTAGCATGTGTTTGTGAAGAGCAGTAGACCTTACCGCTCGCTCTATCCCACTGGAGTTTTAAAAGATTCCTTCAAAATTAAAAATGAACTGGTGGAACAAGATCCAACACGTGAGTTACTTGACTTAACTAATGACTGCAGAAGTGACATGGAGGCCTGGAATGGAAATGGAGAGTGGAGTTCTCCTGGCAATAGGTAAGCTCCTGTACATCTGTCACAGATCAATAGGTGACTGTCAAGAAATGATTGCCTGATGCTGAAAATATCGTACGTATTGTACATGTGTGAAAATAAGATTTCTGCAATCCTGCCAGGGCCAGTAAGACCTTTACAGTATGCTGAGAAGCTGAATGAGTGCCAGTTGTGTAAGTTAGGGCTGCCTGTGCACAACTTCAGTTTTCAGAAGTTAAAACATGTCTCTAATGAGTACATGCTTGTTTCTGTTAGCTCCAGCTCATTCTCTCTTCTCCCCTTCTCCCTCCCTACTTCCTGCTGCTATTTTAAACTTCCACTCTGTTGTAAAGTACTATTGGGATGGATGAAATATTGCCCATACGATATATAAACTTTAAACGTTTGACACGGACATCTGTTCATGAGTCCATTCTTTACGTGGCAAGGATCCCTGAGGAGAAATGCATTGAATTCAAGGAGGGAAAGTGTACATTTTGTTTAACTGAAATACATATGTGACTTCTAAATGGTGTGACAAATCTTAAGAGTGTAAATGCATGGCGTAAGTAGAGACAGACCCCTGATTCCTGTATGAATGCACAGATAAGAAATGGTACCCTGGGAATAGGAAAGATGCTTACTTAGATTGTTTTTGGTTGTGTAGCTCTGTATAAATTGACTTACCTGTGTTTTAAATCCATAATGTTACTGAGCTTTGTTTTTAAAACAGTTGTAAAAACAAAATATAAGGTATTCTCTGTAGATAATTGGGAGCTTGATTTTACAATTCCAACAGAATAATGGTATGAATAAAAGCTTTTGCAGTGCATATATCTTGATTTATTGTGACTGTGTGTGTTTTCCATTACAGGTATTTTTTGGTAGACTTTGATGGCCCTCCTACAATTGTTTCAACGATGATGGACCATTTAGGACGTGATGTTGATGTAATTAGACCTACCTTTTTAAAGCATCAAGTATCAAAGACAGAAGAATGCAGTGGCATAATCCCAGTCAACTATGAAGATAAACTATATACTAAGAAAAAATGAGTATCCAAAAGATCATATCTGAAACCTTTTTATTTTAGTTCTGCTTTCAGATACAACTGTGTTCATTTTTTGTGTCTATGTACAAAGTAATCTATTGTAGTCATATGGCATCTGGAGTTAGTGTAACCTTTAGCTTTCGTTTTGGTGTAAATTAAATAGTTAATTTTTGTTTCAAGTTGATGACTAGTCTGAAAATTGATTTGCTTTCCTTGTAAAGGATTACATCTGATGAAGTTCTGTCTACCCATCAGGAGACTAAAAATAGTATTTTTTTTCAGTACGATTACTTCAGACTTTATACATGTACACAGTAGATTAAGAAAACTCTGTTCAACAATGTATACTGTATAGCACTGTGATTTTTTTTTTAAAAAAATGTTGAACAAGATAATAAAGGTGATTGAAATAAGCTTTGTTTATTGTTGAAGACTATAAAAGGTGCAGGGAAATGTTACACATATACGCTGCCATAAGGCATTCTAACCTACTCTTCTTATTATAATCACAGAGGGATGGTCTTAGTACAAATAAACACTCTCTTTGGGAGAGGTTAGATACTTCCAGATGGCAGTTCTGAGAATGATAGAACTAGTGTGAGCAGAAAAATGCAAGATATTGTCCTTTGTTTTACTATAAGCTGGAGCCACCTAACACTTTACATTTAGATATATTTCAAACAAAATCGACTACTTTTTTGGCTTTGACCTATTCCTGTACTGATGGAGAAAACAGGGCGACATGGTAGGTATTACCACTAAAGTATTACCTGCAGGGGAGGGTCCTCTATGACTGTTAGATCCCTGAGGAAATCCCCATTTCTCCCTCCCCTGTCCTCTCATTGCATGCACCATCTTTCCCATCAAGGAGATGAGCTGTGGTTTCTTTCTTTAGTCCATAAACACTGTTGCTTAATTAGCTCCAACTGGGCATGCTGTATCTAGAAATCCTACCCCCCGCCCAGCAACCCTTGCTGAACTGGAGATCCAGAGACCAACCCAGGAACTGAACTCTGATTCCCACAGGACTTTGGAGGGGTTTGTTAGTGATATGGCTCTGCAAGCGCTCTCCTGTAAGGAAAGAATGAATTTGTTATCTTGCTCCCAGAGTCTGCAGAGCTTCACTTTTTTCAAAGGTGATGCTGTAGCCATAATACGTTTGATTAAAAATTAGGTGAAAAATAGCAAATTCTCCTTTTATTTAAAAAAAAAAAAAAAAAAAGTGACCAGCAAAAGGGGAGGAAAAAGTCATCATCCCGCTATTCTCCCCTCAACCACAGATTCCTACGACGACGACAAGAATGTCTAATCTAAAATAAGGCAGAATCTCCTTCATATAGTCACTTTTTCAAACTAGTCGGTCCTGTGGATATCCAAGAAATCAAAA
Organism: Dermatemys mawii; assembly: GCA_007922305.1. Lineage (NCBI taxonomy): Eukaryota > Metazoa > Chordata > Testudines > Dermatemydidae > Dermatemys > Dermatemys mawii. Next base: position 3,479,670 of record ML677384.1, on the reverse strand, counting down.
AGGGAACACAACTAAAGAGATCCCTTCCTGTCCTATCTTGTCCAGTCCCTGTTATCACAGGCAACTCTTCCATGTAATCCCATTTATAAATTTGAGTTCCATCTTAAAGCTAGGTAGCCTGTTTGTCCCCGCTATGCTACACTAGGGTGTGAACACACCTTTCTTTGGCAGGTCACTGTCAAATGTTTCTTGCTGTAGAATTTGTTTGTTTGTTTGTTTAAACAACGCAACTATTTGGATCTGGTTTAATAAAGCTTTTTCTTAGGCTGGGATCTTGTGTTCTGTGTTTCGTGGTAACAAAAACGGCCATTGCAAGTTTCCAACCTTGCAAAATGGGGGAGAGGAGAATGCCAATAGAGCCTGTATGTGTATAAATGCAGTAAGGCTGCTTTTATCCTAATGCCTTTTGAGAGTATAGTGTAGAAATGTAAAATATGATTTCTTACTAGTTTTGGTTTCAACCCCTAGCTTTTAAGTAATGTCCAAAAAGAATACCCATGTATTTATTGGATGGGTGCTTATTATTAAGTTCATGCATAAGCCATGGTAAGATTGGGGCCTCAGAAAGGTCAAGAAAAAGATTTTCGTGCCTCTTCCTTGTGGAAGACCTGATCCCGCTCTCTTAAAATCAATGGCAGAACTCTCAGGGATTCCAGGAAGAACAGGATTGGGGCCCAAAGTCTAAAGCAACTAGCTATAAGGCTCTTTGAGAGTATGTAGAAACCCGACTATCCCAATATTAAGGGGAAAGGTGACCAGTTAGCCACAAAATAAGGTTTAAGGAGATGTTCAAGATATTACTGTCTAATGTGCTCCTTTCAACTATCACTCATCCCTGCAGCTATAATGAGGATTGATTTAAAAATCCTATTACTCTTCAGAATAGAGATATTGACCATAAACCTACAATATCAAGCAAAGGCAAACTTTTTCTGGACCCATATGTGCCTAAATATATATTTGTGCTTTATTAATCACAGGCTTTGTGTGTAAACAGTCAACTAATTAAAATCTGGTTCACAACAGTATGTACCCATTTCTTCATAATTGATGCTTTCCAGTATGAACATTATGGTTTTTTGGGTTACAAATATAGCTCAACCCTGCCTGTGATCCAGACCTGTAGTTAGCTATTCTGGGAAGCTAGTATGTAACTGGAACCTTTGGAGTGGACATTCATGAACACCAAAAAACTCACTCACACTCAGGTAATTATGGTTTTCAGCAAGTTTACCAACGAGTCTGCCATATGAGAAACGTGGATAGTAACTCTATCCCGAGTGAACATAACTGTCTATTTGTAATGTCAGGGAAATCTTAGCTTTCCAGTAATAAGCTTGGGTACGCTGTCAGTTGCCTTTTGTGATAGTTGAATGTTTATTCATCTCAATGAGCTGTGAGAGACTCTTGATCTTCAGGAATACAATTTCAAGAGTGTTGAGTAAGTTGGATAGCTGACAGAATCAGTACTGCCAAACCACTTCCAAATCATTAAAATGTCAAAAATCATGGGCCTGTTTAAAAAAATAATTAAACTTTATTAACTAGAGAAACATGTTGAAATTATTTATAGCCTTCCTCAGTCTGTGCTCACCAAGCTGAAAGGGAAGTAGTTTTATACTCCTAGAAACAATAATTTACTTGTATAGTCCCTGTCGTCTGAGAATCCTGGAGCACTGCGCTGAGGTGGCTTAGTACTAAAATGCTGATTGACAGTTCTTCCATGAGCTCAGCAGTGGTTCCCATTAGCTGTCTTTAAGTCAGATAAGTATACACATGTGGTTTCAGGGAGCAGACCCTAGGTCGTCTTGTTCTGTCTTAAATTGCTCCCGTGCTTCTTTGCTGACATTCTCTCTCACTTGCACATCCATCCACTCATTGAATCTTGTATCTCTGAGAGTTCCTTCAGCACCATGGACTGAGGGTACTGTACTATAATAGTACTTAAGGCCAAGTTTTCAAAGGGGCCTCACCACAGCCTCTGCTTTTGCACTTGTAAGTTTGTGCATGCAGTGATTTAGTTCTGGAGAGCCAGAATCATGCATCTTCCTAGCATCAAACTAGCCTGTAAAAATTCTATTTGGTGATAGTGTGACCTTAAAGGCCTTTAATCCTCAGTGCCAGCAGAATGTTAAAATGTATTACTGGCACTCAAAACCTTAAATCAGAGTGAATAAATGAACACTCTGCACACCACTTCTGAAAGGTTGCTGACCCCTGCCTTAGAAGCACAGTCTGTCACAGGTTTGTCCTGAGAATTCATCAGTCATTAATGTTAATATTCCTGCCCCCCCATACACACAGTCCATCTCAGAATGGCCAGGCATTTTCATTATTGCCATCCCTAAACCGTTTTTTAAAAATGCCAAGCTCTTAAACAGCATTAGTTTGGTTTAAAAAAATCATTAAGTTTTTTTTTTAAGTCGGGTTCTTTTCATTTGCCTTCTGCTTTTCAGTTCTGAGCAATCCCTTTTTTGTGCATCCAGGATGGCTGGAAACATTTTTAAAGGAAAGAGATTCTCATGTAATCATGTGACTCCAAGAGCTGAAGCTTTAAGAAAAACACCAAATACAATGAATTAAGCTCATGATAAAATCATGGTGAGTGGCAACATTGCACTTCTCTCTTGCTTAAGAGGGGGGACATCAAAAGGGAAAGAATCCTTTTGCTGGCATTTCCCAGAATCCTATGGTTCACCCTGTTTAGATGCTTTAGAAGTGAAAATTGACTGTGAAGCCAAAACATGTATGTTTGCCCACTCTCTGGCTTAGAGAAATATTGTGGATGAGTTTTTCTTTTTAACCTGTGTAATTTATTTGGTTTCGTTTGAGGACTGCTTGGAAAGTGTCACCATCAGCCTGCTCAGGCTCCCAAATGAAGCTTGCTTACAGGAAGATAAATTTTATGTAGCATCCTCTTGCTTATTAAAGTCTTCAAAGGTGAAATCCTGGCCTCACTGAAGTCAATGGCAAAACTCTCATTGATGTCAATAGTCAGGTATGTGCAGAAGAGATGCAGGATACAATTTACCTTCGTTTAAAGATTGTACATACAGATTCCTTACTAGGTCAAAAGAATCCTTCTGGATTGTTGTTGATATGAGACTCTAGCAACCGCAGGCACTTCTAGTAACTTAGCTGTGTAGAGCAGTGTTTCTCAATGACCTGTCTGTGGGGTGGTGCTAGTCCCAGAGAGCACCTTGAGACAGTTTAGGAAGGTAGCAGGTCGGCCCCTGGTATCAAAAAGGTTGAGAAACACTGGTACATGATGCATTTTGGAACATTCCTAGCATTCCTCGGGGAAAGCACTGGACTCTCACAGAGCCCAAAACGGTTCTAGAGAGGTAAATTTAAGTTGAGTTCTGTGGTGAAAGCTTTCCCATCTTGGCAAACTGGGAGCATTTAAGCTATAAACGGGGGTTTAAAGGCTTTTACTCAATTTTGGGTTTCCATTTCAGGTCACCTTTAAGGCAGCAGTGGAAAATGTCGTATAAACCCATGGTGTCTATTCACATGTGCCACTTACAATACGTATGACTGAGGAAAACGTAAAGAGCAAGATGATCATTATCTTGGATTAACATGGGCATCCATCCCATTCTCTCATTCCGAAGGCTGTGAGTGCTAAGGGGGGCAACACACTCACCCCTTACATGCCAAGGTGACAGGCATCTTAGAAAGGCTAGCGATGGGTCGCGCTGGAGAGGAGGTGGGTGAGTGGAAAGGGGGCGGTCTCCTTGATCAGTAGTTAACTCACAGCTGGTAGAGGACTGGTAATCATGGGCTCGCTGGAGAGAAGGATGATGAAAGGTAGCAATAGAGTAAAGGGGGTGTGTGGAGAAATGGGAGAGATCCACACCTCACACTGGTCAAAGAGAAGTGTAGGAACCATAGGCGTGTGCACAGGGTGTGCCAGGTGTGCCCAGGCACACCCTAATTTCTCCAAAAAAGAGGGGCTTTGCATGCAGAGTGTGGTGCCTTTAAAATAAATAAATAAATAAAATTCCCTGGGTGCACACCCTAAAGAAATGTGCTGCGCACGTCTATGGTAGGAACTCTGGGGAAAAACAAACACCACCCTCCTTTTTCCCCTGGAACAATTTGTGTGTTTACACTGAGGAGTATTGGAAGCTGCTGGTGGGGATGGGCCTGCGCCCAACTTGTTCAGAGTTTAGATACAAGACTGATGCTGTGTCAGCATGCTGGATGTCAATCAAACCAAAATGATTTGATCCCCCAACTCATTAGCTATTTACTAGTGCAGGGCATTGCAAGTCATGCCAGCTGCTGGAAAGTGCCAACAGTTTTCTTTAGTAATCCTGTATAAACAAATCCTGCTCATATACTGGTGAAAAAATTACTTGAGACAGGCCACAAGGGGGAAAAAAATCAATGAAACAAAAATCAACCACTGTAATTTTGATCTTGGTCAGACTCATCTTAGCTGCATTAGGAGGGTTTAGGTTTTGTGCCAAAGGAAGGACTGTCATCGGCAAGAAAATGGCCAGATTTTAGGCTGGGTAAGTAGTACAGTAGGCCCAAGGCATTGTTTATTATTTTTAATACAGGCAAAGTAAGGAGAACAGAATTTGATATAATGGGTCAAATTCCGGAGCATGGTCATAGTGACTTTTACTCTGAGGTCACTGATTTGGATCTAGCCCAAATCAGTAGTAACTCAAAGCTGCTATGATCCTGTGGCTCTTTGATATTGTGTGTGCAGTTGGGTTATGCTCTCAATGTGGTTCCTGGCAGGCGGGTGTCAAAAGTACTATTGGCACTGACTAGCACCTTCAGTAAGCCAGTGATTTCATGGGCCTAGCCATAGAGCTACCCTTTCATTCCAGAGGTTGTCATTCCAGGTTGGAGTCAAGGTAAATTGGCAGGGCAGTGGGAAGAAAAGTTGGTAAGATAGTATTAGTGACTTAATGCTAGGGAGAAGTTGAGTAATTGGGGTGTGTGTGTGTGTGTATATGTGTGTGTGTGCCAAAAATGATCTAATTAGATATGGCCCCCTCCTGCCCGTCCCTGACCCTAGAGCTTTAGAAGACAAATGCCTTTGACTGTATATTAATCTTAAATCATAGAAATGCAGGACTGAAAGGGAGTTTGATAGTCATCTAGTCCAGTCCCCTGCACTGATGCAAGACTAAGTTTTGCCTACACTATCCCTGAGAGGTGTTTGTCTAACCTGTTCTTAAAAACTTCCAATGATGAGATTCCAGAACCTTCCTGGGCTCAGTGCTTAACCACCCTGACAGGAAGTTCTTCCTAATGTCCAACCTAAACCTCCCTTGCTGCAATTTAAGCGCAGTGCTTCTTGTCCTATCCTTAGCGGGTAAGAAGAAGAATTTGTCATCCTCTCTTTATAACAACCTTTTACCTACTGGGAGACTGTTATAATGTTCCCGCCCGCCAGTCTTCTCTTCTCCAGACTGCACAAACCAAATCACAGTATAAGCATCACCCTTGCACACAACATTCTGATGACCTCTGAGAATTGTACAAAAGGCTGTGGTCCAAAATTCCTAGTTAGATGGCCTGTGAAAATAAATAGCTGAGGAAGATCAAGAGTTCTGTTATTTGATATTATGAAATCCAAAGGTTTGAAATACACGGTCCTTAAGTACTGTTATTTTTTAAAACTTATAATGTTGGCCGTCCTATTGTGTGATCAGACTGCAGAAACTTTTTACCTTTTTCATGGCAAATATAGTAGACCTTATCCTGCTCGCACTGAAATCAGTGGGAGCCTTTGGTAAACAGTTTTACCAAAAATATTTGTATTATAATCATGCATTAAAGCATTTTCATGAAGCCTGAAAGTAAAAAGTCCAAAAATTCAATGAGATATCCCAATCCTGCAAACATTTGTGCACATATTTAACGTTACTCATGTGCTGCTGAGATCTCCTAGGATCTAGGGGAGCAGGACATTTGATTTGCTTTTGCCATTGATTTATGTTCTCCTGCATAAAATTAAGCACATATATAAGCGTGTGCAGGATCAGCAACTTAATTGCTGTTCTCCTGCTTCAGAAATCAGAGTTTGCCACAAAGGTCTTGCTAAATAAATAGTTTTCAACCAAAGTTTTAAGTAGTAGTAGTAGTAGAGTAGAGTAAAGTAGTAGAATTTTTTTTCAAAACCCCTGGAATTACAAAAATGACAATGAAAAAAATCCTCAAATGTCACCAAAATGTCTCATGGGCTCAGTTGCTTCCTGATTCAGGCATTAGACTCTTCCTCGGGCCTAATCTAAAAAATTAAAAATATCATTTTTTTTTTAACTGAAAGAAGGCCCATAAATTTTCTCCTCCTACATCATGTCAAGCAGATTAAACACTGCTGAATTGGTATCGTATGAAAAATATATATATTTTTGCCATATAAGAAATTTGACTAGAAACATGCCCCCTCTGGGTGCTGTGCAATGTTCCCTTTATTTTTTTACATTCATGTGCAGAATGAATTTTGCTATGTGCATCAATATGGAGGTGATATGTGGTGGGGGTGGGGCTCAGGGGTTTGGAGTGTGGGAGGGGGGTCTGGGCTAGGGCAGAGGGTTGGGGTGTGGGAGGTGAGGGCTCTGGTTGGGGATGCAAGCTCTGGGGTGCAGGCTGCCCTGAGGCTGCGGTGGGGAGAGAGAAGCCCCCAGCTCTCTCTTGACACAGCAGCCCGGGGATGGGAGAGCATGCCTCTCCCCATCACGGCAGCTCTGGTGGGGCCGGGGCTGAGGGAGACACCCTTCTCCGTGGCTACAGCAGCTTTAGTGGGCCCTTAATAGCCTGCTGAGTGGCCATGCAGCTTAGAGGGAACTTAGGTGCTGTATTTTAAATAGCATGCAGGGTAACAAGCTCATTGAACTTGCAATTTGGAGGTGGGGGGAATGCCACCTCCCAAATTACACGCATGTTAAAAAGTGGGGGGGGAGGGTATGGCCCCCTGGTTCTGGTGCCATTAACACCTACTATGTTAAAGTTGCCAACATTTTCAAAATTTGCTCTATAGAGGATATGGAGGAGATGAGATGTGATGAAAAATTCTTGTAACATAGTTTAAAGATTGGATTCTTCTTAGGTTTCATAGACTGAATAGAAGACTGGGGAGCTCCAACCTAGCTACTCCTCAGGCTGCAGGCCTGAAGCAAAGGCCTAAATGGGTACGAGGCTGCAGGGCAAGGCAGGTCCAAACCCGCCTTGCCTATGATGAGTGGCTTTTACACTGCAGTCTGCCCCAGGGAGCGGGGGCTTGATGATGACTGGCAGTAGCCCTATTCTGAGGCAAGGTGGGAATTAGAGGTCTGGGGGTTCCCCAGGGAGGGGAGACCCAGAGGCAGAGTGTGGGGGTATTGCCAGATCTACACTGCTGTGATCAATGCAGCAGAGGTTAGTTTAGTGGGTCTTCACTAGACCCACTAAATCGACCACAGATCACTCTCCCATCAGCTCCGGTACTCCACCAGAATGAGAAGAATAAGGTAAGTTGATGGGAGAGTTTCTCTTGTCAACCCAGTATGGTGTAGACACCACCATAAGTTGACCTAAGCTACATTGACTCCAGCTATGTTGTTCACACAGCTGGAGAAGTGCAACTTAGGTTGACTTACCCTGGTAGTGTAGACAAGGCCTTAGGTGGTAATTTATACCTGCCTGGAGCACCCCAGGAAAAAGGGAACCGGAATCTGGGAGGGACATGGGGCCAGCAGACAGCGAGACACCAGCCTGCAGAGGGTGCTTTGAGCTGGAAGAGCTAATTCCCAGATGGCCAGCAGGAGGTGCCACAGGGGTGAATCGTCACCCCGCTGCACATGGATATTGATTATTTAGTTTTTAAAATGTCCAGTTTCTTGTATCTTTTCTTGATTATATGAGCCTTTTAAAAAAATCAGATTTCTGGTAATCTACCAACTTGCTGACATGATAGAAACAACTGGCATCTTTGATATGTTATTAATGTAGTTATGGTTAAATGCAGAACCTGACTAGATGGTTAATTGTTAGCCTGTTCCTCATTCCTTCCAGGGTGGTATATTTCTATATGTCCTTCAGAGACAGAAAAGTGGACTAAGCGGAGGAGGTAGGTATAAATTACCAACTAAGGCCTTGTCTACACTACCAGGGTAAGTCAACCTAAGTTGCACTTCTCCAGCTGTGTGAATAACACAGCTGGAGTCAATGTAGCTTAGGTCAACTTATGGTGGTGTCTACACCATACTGGGTTGACAAGAGAAACTCTCCCATCAACTTACCTTATTCTTCTCATTCTGGTGGAGTACCGGAGCTGATGGGAGAGTGATCTGTGGTCGATTTAGTGGGTCTGATGAAGACCCACTAAACTGACCTCTGCTGCATTGATCGCAGCAGTGTAGATCTCTGGTAAGTGTAGACATGGCCTAAGTGAGGTTTGAGGCTCCTCTCATTAAGGGATTATTCATGCCAGTTTGTGAAGCAGAAGTCAAACCATGTTTCAAAGAATGCTTATTTGTAAATTGTATTAAGATTACTGTTATCTCCCTGTGGAACCAAGTTTTCCAATAGTATGAACAGCGCCTTATTAAACACTGTTAGCACTGCAGTTTCTATATACTCCATTTTTCTTTCATATTTCTTGTGCGGTTTCATTTCTGCCTTGTATCTGGTGTAAATAAGTGCTGTAATGACAGTATTCTTTGACTGGTAGTAATATTTGCCTACTTATATTCCTCTGTAATTTCCCTTGGATAATATCTTGACCTACACTGTTTTGTAATGTTGGTGTACATTACTGAGAAGATGGGATATGTTACCCCAGACATTGCTAGCTATGCATCAGTGATGGGCAAAGTAGATTGTGTGTGCATATGTATTAGTTCGGAGAACCAGTGAAATTTATAAAGCTCTTTGAGATCCACTTAGGATGAAAGTCATCATGGTGTGTCATTAATACCAATATAAGCTTTATAAAAACATCATTTCATAGTACTAGCTACTTATTTTGAAACCAGATGTTAAAAATTCCCTTCACATAAAGTATTGTCAGTCCAAAGATGAAACATCATGCACCCTTCTCTCCTCTGTTTATGGTGGAATATTCTTAGAGCAAGTCTTGTTACACTGTAATGAAATGCAATGAAATTAACGATGTATTCTTCTCCAGTAATGCCATTGCATAGGCAAGTGGTAATGAAATGAATTACTGTTTAATTAATTATATAAAAAAGTCTTGTTTGCTGTGATGATGTGAGTTTATTTGCACAATTTGACATTAGCTAATGCCTTTTACATACTTACAGGCTACTACAGAGTTATCCATTGCAAGTCCTCCAAATCCAATCTTGAACACAATGGGAGACCTCCTTTCATGACGAAACAGTTTTGTCTGTTTTCCTATCTTCGTTAACAGAGTTTCTTAAGTTTATGTAAATTGGGATCTAGCATCTTGGGGGGGGTTGTTTTTTCTTTGAGAAAGGAAAATTATCAGATCAGATGTTACTAAAGTACGCTACACTGTTTTGGGTTCCTTCCTTGAATAAAAATGAATTTCTACAATATGTTACAGAGATGCCTAAGAGGTATTGCACTGATGCTCTTACAAAGGGTTGCAGTGATCGGAGTGGAATCTGTGTGCTGCTGCTGGTTCATGGTGCATTTGCTGGTGGCTCACGGAGAGCTTGCTGGCCACATGATGCTGGCTTTTTTTCTTTGCCTCTGGCTTATAACCTGTCTTAAAAGATGTCTAAAAAGAATGGAAAATACTTTCATGGTATGATTTTCCCTGTCAACAACTGCTGTAGTTGCCACATGAGTGTCAGGTGATTGGGACTGGGAGGTGAATTGTGTGATGTCAGGTCTCTGAGACAATTAGTTGACCTGAGGGACTACCTTGCTGCCCCTGCCATTCTGCCAAAGCAAAGGACTCTGGAACTTGGTCCTGCCTCCCCCTTGGTGGGAAATGTCCCAAATCTGGTGACTCTTTGGGCACACTGCAAAAGACGCCTGTTGGTAGGACTGATGCTAAGCTTCCCATAAACAATGAAGGGGTGGAAGGATTTTCTGTAGGGTGTCTGGCTGAGTTGCTATTGATGTGGCCATTTCAGTGCTGCTGCTGGGATTTCCCTGTGTTTGGGATTGTTAACGATGTGTCAGCATCATTGGCTGGCTATCTCTTATATTATTTTTATTCTAAATAAATGAAATCTCTCTATCAAGTTGTGGCCTATGCAACGAAAATATTTGAGCCTTCCTGAACAATAATAGTATTTCACACTGTTAGTGTAGAATCCTTGTGTGTGTGTGAGGGTACATCTACACTGCGCAGCACTTGTGGTGGTGGCAACGGCATGTAGGGTATGTGTAGCTACACAGCGCAGTGAAAAGCAGGCTGTCCCCATAGTCACTGCAGTGTGTAGCTACCTGTGCTAATGAAAGGCTGTGTAAGGTGGTGGCAGCAAGGTCAGACTCCAGCAGCTCCCTGTGGCAGGGAACAACTCTGGCAGTGGGGAGCCAACTGGGAAAGGCTCCAATAGTGGCGAGGCAGTGGGACACTGTTCTGCTAAAAACAGCAGTGTAGATGGGGGAGATACCGCTTGGGCCGTGTAGAGTACGTACCTACAGGGTTCAGGCATGTCTTTACTCTACTTGGCCAAGCAATGTCTCACTATTTACAATGCTATTTATACCTGTGCCAGCAGGGGAATGCAATGTATGTATTCTACACTTTGCTAAAAGGAGTGTGCAGTGTAGATGTTCCTTTAATGATTTTGTGGAATAGTCCACAGCCTTATCTTTACTAAGGAACATTCTTCTGGGAAATTTGAATTCTTTAGATGTTTCCCTCTCTGCTCATTGGTACCTCACCTGCAAATTCCAGTTTTATCTTTGTTATGCTTTTAGATAGGTTTGCATTTGATGACTGTGCATTGTTGTTTGGGAGTTGGCGTATGACATTTGGACCCTTTTCATTCACTCTAGAATTGCTATATTTATCAACATATTTATCAATATCAATATATTTATTGCTATATTTATCAATACCAAGCAAAAAACCACTGAGGTCCTATTGATCATATATAGTTTAGCCTGGTATTTTAAATTCAGGGTAAAAAGTTATGCAGAAAAGAATACCGGAGACAATATTTTCCCCTGCATCGGCTTGAACAAGACGTTAGAGTTAATAAATATTACACTGGTCTACAATTTTTTAGAAGTCGTCTGCTTCAGAGATAAAATGTGATATTTATTATGTATTTTGATGTGCTGAATTCAAATATGACAATTAAAACAACTGATTGGCTACTGTTTCTAAGATATTTAAGTTTTTACATTTTATGTCTATGTATATTGTGTAGATAGTAGAGTTTAATCATAAATTGTAAACCTAGGTCTTTTCATGTGTTTATGGTTGCTTTACATGATAATATTTCACCTGTCCTGTTTATGTAACACTTTAAAAATCAGCAAAAGGGTTATATAAATAAAATGTATTATGAAACAAAAGGCAAAAAACTATTATGTACATAGTTTAGTCCTATTCAGTGTCTACTCGGCGCTTCATGGCTTGTCTCTTGTATTCATTAAATGGAGCATCTCTTGTCACTGTCCAGCAATAGTCTGCAAGCATTGATGGGCTCCATTTGCCCTGAAAGCATTTCTCCATTGTTGCAATGTCCTGGTGAAATCGCTTGCCGTGCTCATCGCTCACTGCTCTGCAGTTTGGTGGAAAAAAATCTAGATGAGAGTGCAAAAAATGTATCTTTAGTGACATGTTGCAACCAAGGCTTTTGTATGCCTTGAGGAGGTTTTCCACCAACAACCTGTAGTTGTCTTCCTTGTTGTTTCCGAGAAAATGTATTGCCACTGACTGGAAGGCTTTCCATGCCGTCTTTTCCTTGCCACGCAGTGCATGGTCAAATGCATCATCTCAAAGAAGTTCACAAATCTGAGGACCATCATAAACACCTTCCTTTATCTTAGCTTCACTTAACCTTGGAAATTTTCCACGGAGGTACTTGAAAGCTGCTTGTGTTTTGTGAATGGCCTTGACAAAGTTCTTCATCAGACCCATGATGAAGTTCTTCATCACACCCATGATGTGTAAGGGTGGTAACAAAATCTTCCTTGATTCAACAAGTGGTGGATGCTGAACACTTTTCCTCCCAGGCTCCAATGACTGTCGGAGTGGCCAGTCTTTCTTGATGTAGTGGGAATCTCTTGCACGACTACCCTATTCGCAGAGAAAACAGCAGTACTTTGTGTATCCAGTGTGCAGACCAAGCAAGAGAGCAACAACCTTCAAATCACCACAAAGCTGCCACTGATGTTGGTCATAGTTTATGCACCTCAAAAGTTGTTTCATGTTGTCATAGGTTTCCTTCATATGGACTGCATGACCAACTGGAATTGATGGCAAAACATTGCCATTATGCAGCAAAACAGCTTTAAGACTCATCTTCGATGAATCAATGAAGAGTCTCCACTCATCTGGATCGTGAACGATATTGAGGGCTGCCATCACACCATCGATGTTGTTGCAGGCTACAAGAACACCTTCCATGAAGAAGAATGGGACAAGATCCTTTTGACGGTCGCGGAACATGGAAACCCTAACATCACCTGCCAGGAGATTCCACTGCTGTAGTCTGGAGCCCAACAGCTCTGCCTTACTCTTGGGTAATTCCAAATCCCTGACAAGGTCATTCAGTTCAGCTTGTGTTATGAGGTGTGGTTCAGAGGAGGAGGATGGGAGAAAATGTGGATCCTGTGACATTGATGGTTCAGGACCAGAAGTTTCATCCTCTTCCTCTTCCTCGTCTGACTCAAGTGAGAATGATTCTGGTGCATCAGGAATCGGCAGTCCTTCTCCGTGGGGTATTGGGCGTAGAGCTGATGGAATGTTTGGATAATGCACAGTCCACTTTTTCTTCTTTGACACCCCTTTCCCAACTGGAGGCACCATGCAGAAGTAACAATTGCTGGTATGATCTGTTGGCTCTCTCCAAATCACTGGCACCGCAAAAGGCATAGATTTCCTTTTCCTGTTCAACCACTGGTGAAGATTTGTTGCACAAGTGTTGCAGCATATGTGTGGGGCCCACCTCTTGTCCTGATCTCCACTTTTGCAGCCAAAATAAAGGTGATAGGCTTTCTTAACCATAGTGGTTATACTGCGCTTTTGTGATGCAAAAGTCACTTCACCACAAACATAGCAGAAGTTATCTGCACTGTTCACACAAGTACGAGGCATCTCTGCTCACTTTGGCTAAACAGAAATGTGTCCCTTTGCAAAAACAAACACTGACAAATAAGAGAGCACGACACTGTATGATTTCTAGAGCTGATATAGGGCAATTTGTTCAGCAGAGTGATGTAAGCTTCGTTATGATTGCATCATCCATGACTTCTAGGAATAACATGATGCAATTCATATCATGTATGACGCAATACCAGCTTCAGATTGCATCGTTCATTGTTTTGCCTAAAAAGCAAGTACTGTCCAAACCCAGTCATAGATTTATTCATAGATCCGGTCAAAGATGTCTTTTAGTCATTTCTGGTTTAAATTGAGATCCCTTCCCTTTATAACTCACTTATCCTCCGCCATTCCCATGTCAAGGGTCGTATATACTGACCCAATAGCATATCTTGAAAACTAGAGCCAATCAACAATTTTAAGCATCATTTTCGTTCTCAGTGACCCAGAATTAGTAAAGTTTGACTACATTTATTTCAGAAGCATTTTGGCTGTAGAGCAGTGTTATTTGTGTGGTGGTAGTGTCTAGGAGTCCCAGTCACGGCCCAGGACTCCATTGTGCTAGGCACAGTACAAACACAGAACAAAAAGGTGATCCCTCCCCCAAGTAGCTGTTACCCTTGAATTGTGTAATTTATTTGTAAATGACAATAAGTAAATAAATAAATCATCATGGTCATGTGACATCCAAAGTAGCATTTGCTCATTCACTAAAAAGATAAATTCTTTCGAATAAGCGTCTTGGCAGGCCGAAAGTGTAACCACTTCCATCAAACCACTGAATTAAAAAGAGAGATTATAGCACGGTAGATGATCCACCACTTTCTTTTTTAATAAGAAAAGTTTACTTAAAAAGCCAAACCAGCTTGCTCTAGTTGCAGAACTAATGGCATTAACTTCAAGAGGATGACTTGCATCAGTAAGGTGAAAACAGATTCAGCTTTGTAAGATTACGTTATGAAATGGAGATCTATTCCTTTCTTTCTGTGTAGCTCATGTTCAGTGGATTATCCACCATGACTTCCAAGTCCTTTTCAGAGTCACTGCTTCCCAGGACTTGTAAGTATGGTCTGCGTTCTTTGTTACTAGATGTATGACTTTACATTTGGCTGTATTAAAACACAAGTTATTTGCTTGTGCCCAGTTTACCAAATGATCCAGACAGCTCTGTATCAATGGCCTGTCCTCTTCATTATTTATCACTCCTCCAATTGTGTGTCATCTACAAACTTTAACAGTAATGTTTTTATGTTTTTTTCTAGGTCATTGATTAAAAATGTTAAACAGCATATGTCTGAGAACTGATCCCTGCAAGACCTCACTAGAAACGGACCTACTTGATAATGATTATCCATTTGCAGTTGCATTTTGAGACCTGTCAGTTAGCCAGTTTTAAAATCCATTTAATCTGTGTCATGTTGATTCTTATGATGTTCTAGTTTCTTAATCCAAATATTGTTCAGGTCCAGAACAAATGATTTACAGAAGTCCATGCATATTATATCATCTATATATGGTATTACCTTTAGCAACCAAATTTCTAATCTCAAAATAGTTAGACTGATAACATCTATTTTCCATAAATCCTTCTTGACTGGCATTCATTTAATTCTTTATTAAATGAGTCCCATATCAGTTGCTTTATTATTTTGATGTAACGCTGACAGGCCTATAATTACCTGGATCATCTCATTTACCTTTTTAAAATGGGCACAACATTAACTTTCTTCTGGAACTTCCCCAGTGTTTGAAGACTTACTGAAAAAATCAACATTAATGGCTCAGTGAGCTCCTTGGCCAGATCTTTTAAAACTCTCGGATGCAATTTATCTGGACTTGGACCTGATGATTTAAAAAAGTCTTACTCTATAACTACTATTTAACTTCCTCCTTCATTACTGCTGATATGGAGAGTATTTCATTATCATCATCATCAATCATCATATGATATGAATATGTAATATGGCATTATTCCAAATATGGAACAGAAATATTTATTGAATACATCTTCCTTTCTTGCATTATTATTGACAATTCTACCTTTCCCATTTATTAATGGATCAGCATCATTGTTAAGACTCCTTTTGTTACTAATATACATTTAAAAAAACCTTCCTTCTTGTCCTAAACTCTGCCGGGTGTACATTTCTCCTTGTGACATTTTGCTTCCCGTTTCATTTTTCTTCAGTTTTAGCTTCCACTATATCTTAATTACTATCAACTTCCCCTTTCCTCCATTTGTTATATACATATTTTTATAGCTGCTTTCATTTCCCCTTAAACCAGATTTTTTTAACTAGTGTTTTTGTCCATTTATGAGAGTGAGACTTTTTGGGAACGTAGATTTTGACTATCAATGATATGAAGGAAAAGGCACAAAGTCTGGAACTAAGTTTTCCAATATTCTGATGGAACTTACTTCATAAAAGATGTAGTATTTTAAAAGAATTGACAACATGGCAATTGAAAATCCAATAATAGTAATATCTACTTTCAAGTTGTAGTCTCTTTTTTTGGAGGGTGGGGAAGAGGTTGGGCTTACACATGTGTACAATAGTTTGGTATTGTCATTTTTATACCTAATGCATCATGCATCCTGAATTTATAAATACTTAAATACCACAATAACTGTACTATAGAAAAGCCTAAGATAGACTCTGTACACTGGTTCCTAAATTGGTGTAACTCTATTGAAGCCAATGCAGCAATGCGTATTTCCATCAGCCAATGATCTGAACCTCTGATTCATGAAGTCTCTTCCTTCTCTGGCTCCTAATAACTAATCTAGGATTATGAAAGTTCTCAGATGTGGCTCTTTCTTTAGAAGTTTAGATTCTTACATGTTATACTAGGAACTAGAAACTTACCATTCTCTCTTGCTAGCCAGAGCTCATGTAACTTTATGCTGCATTCAGTGACAGAATTTTATGAAAAGCAAATAAAAGTTACTTCTGTAGTCTCCTTGTCTCATTTGCATGCTAATGCTTATTCCACACCATCCCTACACCTCGAAAAGCCTCTCTCTTTCAGGGCAACAACCACTTTCTTCAAATCTCTCTTCTAAACATACACTGGATCCTCACTACACCGCGTGTCTATATAATGCAAATTCGGATAGAATGCGGTCATGGCCATAGATCCCAAATTTAATTTGGTCACAAAAACGTGCATCTATATAACGTGGTCCCCGCTATAATGTGGGACTTGACATGGATCCCAAATCCCACGTTCTAGTGAAGGTCTGGTGTACTTCTTTCAGCTAGTTCTCCATATTGGTCTCTTCTCTTTGCTACTGCCCCTCCTTTTTCGCTGTGCCCTGTAATTACATGCTTCATAGGAAACATAATTTGAATCACATTCTCTCTCCCTGTTTTAACATTCTTCTGTCCCTTCCCTAACCCCTCCTTTATCTGATGTCATTTCCTGAATGTCTCCCCCTTGGAGTATGATCCTGTAAGATGCCGAGTGTTTTCAAGCCCAGTTAAAGTTACATGGAGTGGAAGATGCTCAGGTATGAACTGGAGATGCTAAGATACATTGTGAGAACAGTTGCTCAGATTGCAAGGCCTTGGGGGGCAGGACCCGTGGGCTGAATCCTGATATAAATCCATAGTTACTCTGACCCCAGTAGCAGTTGCTCTGGATCTACTGTGGTGTAACTGAGCTTTGAATCTGGTTCCATGAGATCTTATGTTTCCGTTAAGCACCATTCACAGTTATGCCACTATATAAATATTACACAGTAATGCTCATGGGGAAAAATCACTTTATAAAGAGTTTCCCCCCAAAAAAATAATTCTAGTTATGTGAATTTTATAAATACAGTAGGAATTTATTTATGGTGGTATTTAAAGCCCTGGTTCAGCAGACCACTCTATTCAACAAAACAGAGCACAAGCTGAACTTTAAGCCTGTGTCTAAGTCCCACTTGAAAAGTCAATGGCACTTAAACACACGTACTGTTAAGCATCTGCTTAAAACTCAGATTTTTTTAAAGCTATTTAGGTGTTGCTATGCTCGGCGTTGTAATGCCTAACTGGTTTAGGGGTCAAAATATCATTGACAGTCGATGGGGTTTAGGCTCCTAAATCTCATTGACATCGTTTTTGAAAATGAGATTTTAGCTTTTAAAACCTGGGCCTGAGTGCTTTGCTGAATAGGAATGAACTTAAGCATGTGCTTAAATGTTTTGCCAATTTGGGACCTAAAGTAAATAAACGTAACAGTTTGAGAATAGGAGCGGGTTGGTGTTTGATAGTGGAAGAAAGATCAAACTCAGAATAAGAGCAATAGTTAAGTGCAGGGCAGGAAAAAAAGCTTCAATTTATAGATCCTTTTGTGGCCAAAAACACTGAGCCTCGAGAACGGAAAAATGGGACTAACCTGTATATTGGGCCGAGGTTCATCTATTTTATTTTCCTCTTTCCAGCTCTGCATCTCTTCCTTGCATAGTGCCCAGGGAACTTAAATTGCTTTGTGAATGTCTGACAGGCAGGTGTTGTGTAATTGAAGAGTGTTGATTTACACAGCCCTTTCTCCCCATCTCTTTGTGCGTCCTAAGATACATTGGATATGAGCTGCCAGTCAGACAGGAGTTTAAGGCCCTTAAGACTGTCAAAGGCATCCTAAATATAACTTAGCTTTATTCCTCTGTGTTTAAGCCACTACATTCCAGTTACCTGCATTTTACATTGATAGACTAAGAGGGCACATCGATGTAAAATAATCTTATTGCAACAACAGTATTTTGTTGTTTCCAGTGGCTAACTGCAGAAAATTACATCTGGGTGCAAACAGTAGGAACAATACTAACACAGCTGGTCTAAAACCAACCAATTTTAGAATTGAGTAGTGGTACTGTCAATTCACTCCTCTGAATCCTTTAGGGGTTTCGTTTTCCATGGTGTTCTAAGAAAATTGTTACATACGTCACAAGATGTGTACAATAAAAACTCAGCCACTACAGTAAATCCAGTTAAATATGTCACAGTATTTGTGTCAGAAACACAGTAAGAACATAGACATTGTCACACTGGATCAGTCTCGAGATCCATCTATCTTGTCCCTGACACTAGCTAGCACCAGATGCTTCAGAGGAAGGTGTGAGAATCCCACAGAAGGCAGATGTAGGATGATCTGCCCACCCCATTCCCTCATAATTCTCATCCCGGTCTCTGATAGAGACTGACTTAAACCCATAACAGAATATTCCTTCCACAATTTTTTAACATTAAATATGATAATGCTGGATATTCTTGGTATCCATATATATGCACATTCCCTTTTTGAATCTTCTTGGTCTCAACAGCTTCCTGTGTCAATAAGTTCCACTGTTTAATTACACATTGTGTGGAAAAGTCTTGGTTTTGATCATCTCATCTTTCAGTTTCATTTAATTCCCCCACGTATTTGTGTTATGAGACAAGGAGAACAAATGTCCCCAATAGACCTTCACTAGACTGTTCATTATTTTATGTATCATGTAGTATCCTTTTATTCACCTCCTGTCCAAGCTAAACAATCTCAATCTTTTAATGCTTTCTTCCTACATGTTTTTTTCTACACCCTTGATCATTTTCATTGCCCTTCTCTGAATCTCCTATAATTTTGCAATACCTTTTTGTGAGATGGGGTGGCCAGTACTGCACAGAGTATCTGGAGGAGGTCACAACGTTGATGTTATGTTCTATACATAACAGTAAACCACTGTTTTCCATTCCATTTTTTATACAACCCAATATCTTGTTTGCTTTTTAGACAGCAGCTTCTCATTGAATTGTCTCCGATGACACCCTGTCAGGAGTTTGACTAGTTGAATTATTTCCTCTAATGTGCACTACTTTGCATTTATCAACACTGAATTTCATTTGCCATTGTGTTGCCCATTCACCTCTCTTGTTTAGGTCTCCAATGTTCCTTACAGCCTTCTTTGGTCTTGTCTAACCTAAATAACTTTGTCATCTGCAGATTTTGTGGCTTCACTGCTCACTCTCATTTCATGATCATTAACAAATACAGTAAACAGCCTAGGACCTCATATAGAACCTTGAGATTCCTGCTATTGATCCTTTGCCATGGTGAAAATGGACCATTTATTCCTTCTCTTTGCTTTTTGTTTCCTAGCCGGTTTTTAATCCATGACAATACTTGCCCTCTCACCCCATGAATGCTTAACTGCTTTAGTAGCCTCCTGTGCAGGACCTGGTCAAAGACCTTTTGGAAGTCTAAATACATTTTGTCATCTGGTTCTCCTTTATCCACTGTTTTATTAACACATTCAAATAATTCAATAGATTGGTGATTCATGGTTTTCCTTTGCAGAAACCATGCTGGTTAGCCTTTATCATATTATGATTTTCCATGTGTCTTGATATTTTGTTTTAAATTATTTTTTCAACCAATTTGCCAGGTACAGATAGACTTTAAGTCACCGTAGGGCCTTTTTAAAAATATGGATACAACATTTACTACCCTCTAATCCTCTGACACAGTGGCTGTTCTTAAAGAGAGATTGCATATTTTTGTTAGCATCTCAGCCACTGAATACTTAGCTCCTTCAGAACTCTTGGATGGATACCTTTTGGGCCTGGCAACTTACTGTTTTTAAAATTATAAATTTACTCTGGCATCTTTGCTTCTGATCCCTCGGTCTTCGAGAGTACCACATTGCTAATACTAGAAAAGAGCAGTTCCTGGGTAGGAATCTGTCCATTATCTTCACCATTCAAGAGTCATGCAAAGAGATATTTTTTTTGTTAGCTTCCCATCAATGTCCTTATCTTCCTTGATTGTTCTCTTTAATTCATGGCAATCCAGTGGACACACTGATTTACCCCCGCCCCCCAGAGGCTTTCTGCTTTGGTTAAACGTAAAGACTCTTGTTTGTTTGTAAATCTTTAGCTCTTTGAAATTGGCCTTCCTAATTTCCCTCTCATGTATTTCCTGATGTAATTTATACTCCTGTTTATGGGCTTAATTAAAGTCGGATTTCCATTTGGCTCAGAAAGCCTCTTTAACCTGGCCCTTTAGCTACACTGATTTACTGTCTGTCTATCAGGCCCTCTATGGACTGGTACTCAACTGTTGGTCCATATGCTTAGTATTTCTTTTCCATCTCTAATTTCTATAATTGATGAGTCTGAAACTGATATCTCCCCCATTTCCTCCCAAATATCATGTAGCTATTATACATTTATGAATGCATTTATCATAGCTGATTAGGTAGGATTAACAGCTTGCTGGTTTCACAAGTTTCATTTCTATTGTATGTTTCCCTGCATTGTTCCTTAGGTTCATGTTCTCATTTGCTTGGAAGTAAGACAGAGCAAGCAATTACTGTCCACTGTTCCGCAGCTGAAATGAGTGGTGCTTTGTGACGTGGGCTTTCTGAACTGTTCAAGGAGATGAAACGGGGCTGATGTAGTTATACCTTAATATAGAAAAAACCTAAATTGAAGCTGTATTTTATCTACAGTCCCGCAGTCTTACGAAGGATGTCTTTAGAGAAGGCAGTTAATGAGAACTACTGTAGTTAGAGACAGTTCTGTCAAAGTCACATAATTGCAGGAGTGTTGGTATGTCTCTGGGCAAGTATCACTTATTTGTATGACAAGGACAAAAGAGGCATACACTGTTTATCAAACTTTTAAGGCCTGATCTTTAAAATGTGCACATTTGCATACGCCAAATAGACAACTGTATGCGTAGTTAGTTATACAAAGAATTGGCCATTTGGATGTGCAGTTGCCCACAGGAATGATAAGTGGGTGGGCACAACTATAAATATTGGGTCCCGGGTAGGAGAATATTATCCCCTTAATGGCCAGACTGGAGCCAAGCCAGCAACAGTCTGAGTGTGCTCAAAGAGACCCTCACTCCCCATGTGTTGACCTATTAAACAAACAAGAAGCTGAGCTCAGGAAGAAACAGGCATGGCAGAAAGGCTGGAAGAAGCTGGGAAAAGCCTGTAAAGCTAGAGGGGCCTTGGAAAGGATAGGGAAGCCCCAAGGTCTGGGAATAGCTGGGGAAACCTACAAAGTCAAAGAGGCATAGTAAAAGGGATGAGAAACCATCCAGTCTACAAGAGATGGTGATCTCTCTTTCCAGCTCTAGATGATCTCATCAAGTTCAGAGGCTTTGTTTCCTCTCCATTATCCAAGTCATTAATGAATAGTACTGTTCCCAGGACTGACTCCCTAAGACACCCCACTAGATATATCCCTCCAGTTTGACAGTAAGCCACTGATAACTCATTGAATACAGTCTTTCAACTAGTTTTGCACCCACCGTATAGTAATTTCATCTAGACCACACTTTCCTACTTTGCTCATGAGGCTGTCATGTGGGGCTGTGTCAAAAGTCTTACTAAAATCAAGCTATATCAGAGCTACAGATTCCTACCACCTATTAGGCCAGTAATCCTGTCAAAGAAGAAATTCAGGTTGATTTGGCGTGATTAGAGTTCTTGACAAATCTATACTTATAACCTGACTATCCTGTAGATGTTTACAGATTGATTGTTTAGTGATTTGTTCTGGCATCTTTCCAGGTATCAAAGTTAGTCTGTCTGGTCTGTAATTTCCCAGATCCTCTTTACCCCCCTTTTAAAAATAGGTACTATATTTGTTCTTCTCCAGTCCTCTTGCACCTCACCTGTCCTCCATGAATTCTCAAAGATAATTGCTGATGGTTCTGAAATTGCTTCAGCTAGTTCCTTAAGCACCCTTGGCTGAATTTCATCAGACACTGCTGACTTGAACACTTCCAACTTTTCTAAATTTTCCCCCCATTTGTTCGTACTATAACTATACTTTAAATATTTTGATATGGCTATATGTTGTATTCTGGTTACTTACGTTACAGTTGTACTCTGTGGGATATTTAATATTTTAATTCCCCCACCACTTTGGCCTGGAACCCACCACTTCTACAGAGGTTCCGGTGCCCTCGAGTTGAGGTCTTAGATGGACACTCTCCATTGTATTTTATCTACATTCTCCATTCTATTCTATCAGTTCTATGCTGATGTAATTCCATTAATATCAATGGAGCTACACTGCCATAAAATTGATGCAACACAGAGGAGGATCAGACCTGTTCTTTTTTTGCAGAGTGACACGTACATTTATGGTACCTTATAATGGTGCTTATTACTGATGGAATAGTAGCACACGGACAACACAAACATGTATTATGCTCTGCGCATCAATCAGCATATTGCTGTCAATCTGCGACAGTATATTTGTGCTGCTACTAAGTCAGGGAGAATTTTTTGGCTAGGCCAGCCAGTGGCACCCTGATCTTATTTTAAGATTTGCTGTGCAACATTTAAATTCCTTTATTGGGAGCATGGAGAAAGAGGTCTACTCTCCAGGGAAGTGTAGAAATTCTATGGGTCTGAGCTACCTTCTCCCTCCTTCCTCAGATCTGCTTCATGGCAAGCACAAGAAAGATGATGCAAAGGGAAAGCACTGCAGAGAGAAGGTGGAATTGGGAGTAGATGAACAATTCTAGCCCAAAATGCAACAGTACATTCTAGTCAAAAATAGTCAAGCATGGCTGCTGACATTCTGTTATGAGGAGGGTAGGTAGCCACATGCTATTAAGCCAAAAAAAAGTTCATAAAAGGGTTATTGGAATCTATCTGCAACATGAGTGAACTTCTCTCTGGAATAGAAGTGCATTTGCTAGATTGGCTCAGTCTGCATGCCTGCTTGGCACTCCCTCCTGTATATAGCAGTGCGATGGTACTAGTATCTATGCTCTGTAAAACTGACCAGTGTGTGTCTATGTGTATGATTGCCCACTACTGGATGGGATCAGAACAGTTCAGCTGTGTGTCAAAACCCTATACCAGGGATCAGCAACCTTGGCATGCAGACGCCCAGGGTAAGCACCCTTGGCAGGCCTGGCCGGTTTGTTTACCTGCCGCATCCGCACGTTCGGCCATTCGTGGCTCCCACTGGCCACGGTTTGCCAATCTGTTCCAATGTGGGCTGCGGGAAGCGGTGCGGTTTCTACCTCCCCGGTCCTTTAAATAGCCGCCGGAGTGGCCACCATTAGGGTGCCACTGGCTGGCCTGTTGAGTTTAGTCTTCAAGACAATTCTTTACCAGCTAAAATAATGCACTCTGCTTCCCTCCTACACCAGACTTGTTGACTTGGCTATGTTGCACAAAATAATTATGTACAAAAGATTTCTTGAAATTTACTACACTTGTGTGTATAACTTCCCCACTGGCTGTAGACAAAATACTGAGATGACTTAAGTGATGCTTTAAGTTTCAGGTCAGTAAGTGGGTGTTAGTAGGTGTAATTTAAAGAATCACTGACTTATCTGATACCCTTTTACTCCCAGCTGTTGGATGCTTTTCCTGCTCCAATCCCACCCTTTTCTCTCTGACATGTTAATTACACCCAGCTTTCGATTAAGGCATAGGTACAATAGATGTACATAGAATGCCAGGTCCTGGAGTCAGGTGATGGCATTGACTATGTACATAGACATATATACATAGATATATTTCACACTAAAAATAACTACATTAAAAATGTTCTTTAGGTTGCAAAATCCAAGCATTCAAAAGTTTTGAAATGCTACAATTAAGGTTGCCCAGGCAACATTAATACAGCCCTCTTGCGCATATGCATTATGATGCTGTCTTTAATTACATGATAATCTACTACTTTTTCCATGGTACCCTTGCCTCATTCAATGCCCAAGATGGACTAGGCTCTGGGGATGATGAGAGGTGTGGAGTGAAGAAGGCTGTTGTCTGTAGGACCCGTGCTTCAGTTGTTGCAGAGTTGGAAGGTGTGTAGTGAATGAAGGAGGGACTGCAGGAAGAGAAAGGAAGGTCTCATGATGTAGTTGGATTCTATCCCCAACTTGGTCACACAATCCCTATGTGATACTGGACAAGTCACTTTTATCAAACTTTTCACAGGTTATTAATTTTGTGTTCCTCATTTTCTGAGTGCCTGACATGAGACTATGAGGTCTGATCTGCAGAAGTTCTGAGCACTCACAGCTGCAACTGAAGTCAATACATTGCTATACAATGCTAACTACACTGAAAAATGAGGTTATAGGCATCTCAAATTGAGCACCCACCATTGGCAGATACTGTTGACTTTAGTCTTTGAGTGCCTTAGTTCCCCATCTGCATAATAGGGGGATAATACTACCCCATGACCTTATGGAGGTGTTATGAAAAAATAATTTGTTTGTGAAACACTGAGGGGCAGATTTTCAAATTTATTTAGGTATCTAAAAATGCAGATAGGTGACCAGTGAGGTTTACAAAAGCCTAAGAAGGTTAGATGCCTAACTCCCATTGACACCAATGGGAGTTAGGCATCTAACCATGATTTATCACTTTTTAAAATCCCTATCTGTGTTTTAGGCACTTAAATATCTTTTTAAATCTGGCCATTGGGTCCTGTAATGATATCCACCATAGAAAAGTCAATGAGGAAATTAATAACTCTGTTTCTAGGGAAGAGTTTGAATAGTGTGCAATAAATTAGACTTAGGTCCAAACATTGAATAAGAAGGAAAAAACAAAATATTCAGTGGGTGCTGAATGAGGCAGGGATCCTGTGGAAAAATAGTATGTGACCATGCAATTATAGACAGTACTTTAATGGAGCCCTGTAAAAGGGGATGAATTAAGGTTGCACAGGCTACCTTAACTCTGGCCTTTCCTTACTTTTGTGTGCATGAGTTTGCAACTTTAATGTTCTTGTAGCTGTGTGTGTAATTTTTCTAGGTGTTGAAAAAGGATTCCATCACGTGACATCATATTGACACCCACATCAGTCATCAGCAGGGCTGGAAACTTTAAGTCCGTCACACAGACCTCTACCGCTTGAACTAACGGAATAACTGATAGCAATAGTAGGTTGTCTCTCTTTAGATCAGGCATGGGTGAACTTTTTGGCACGAGGGCCACATAGGAGTTGCAAAATTGTATGGAGGGCCAGGTAGGGAAGGCTGTGTCTCCCCAAACAGCCTGGCCCATCCCCTCTCTGACCCCACCTACTTCCCACCTGCTCATTGCCTCCCTCAGAATCCCCAACCCATCCAATGCCCCCTGCTCTTTGTCCCCTGACCGTCCCCTCCAGAGAACACCCCCCCAGGACTCCACCCCCATCCAACCCCCCTGCTCCTTGTCTCCTGACCACCCCCTCCTGAGGCCCACCACCCTAACTGCCCCCCAGGACTCCACCCCATACCCAACCCCCCTGTCCCCTTAAAGCCCTGACCCCTATCCATACCCCCACCTCCTGACAGACCTTTTGGACTCCCACGCCTATCCAACCCCCACATTCCCTGTTCCCTGACTGTCCCGTCCAACCATCCCCTGACTTCCACCCAGGACTCCCTGCCCCCTTATCCAACTCCCCAGCCCTGGCTTCCTTACCATACTGCTCAGAGCAGTGTGTCTGGCAGCTGCGCAGCCCGTTGGAGCCAGATACGCTGCTCCACCCCCTTACCATGCTGCTCAGAGTGACAGGAGCTCAGGCTCCATGCCAGAGCCAGCCACTCCGCTAAAGCGCTTCCCAGGAGTAGCGGGCCAGAGCGCTGCCTGCGAGGTGAGCTGAGGCTGTGGGGGAGGGGGAAAGGATTGAGAGGAGCCGGGGCGGGGAGCTTCCCTGGCCAGGAGCTCAGGGGCCAGGCAGGACGGCCCCACAAGCCGGAATTGGCCCACGGGCCGTAGTTTGCCCACCCCTGATTTAGATGGACCAGCACTAGATGGGAATGAGACACATATTTTGCCTGTCACAAATATTTGCTAACAGCAGAAGAAAGGCAAGACTCAGGAAACTCGAGTTTCATCCCAGGCTCTGGTGGGGAGTGTGCTGTGCTAGTCACAGACCCTTCTGCCTGTTGCCCTGAAACATGACCCCTTTTGGCACATCTTCTGTTTTGGCTGCAATTAAATTTATGTATAATATAGATAATCAGTCTGAGGCAGACACCCAGTATGGAAAATTTCAGCCCAAACAATTGTAACAGTTAGCAAAGTTATAAGCAACTGCAAACTGGATGTTCAAATGGGATGTATCAGGCAACCTCAATAAGCAGTGCTACCAGCCCTGCCTATAATTAGCTACATGTGGTTAGCTTTTCTCTTTGCAATGTGAGGATGAGATGCTTTATATACTTACAAGCTTTATAGCTTGAACTTCTGCATTGGTGGAACAAAGTGCTACTGACCAACCACCATGGTGGGGGTGTGTGCATATGTGCATGTGTGTGTGGAATTCAGTAATTTTCTTAGCTCTCCCACTCCTCTTTCTGCAGGATTCATTTACTTTATTTGTGAGCTCTGTCGATAAACTGCGTAATTTTGGGTTTTCCATTGTTCTTCGCCAGTTTTTGAAGTTATTTGTGATTTTGAAAAGATGGTAATAATGTCTTTTGTTGTGTTTTGCTTGCCACTGAATCATTTTCCATTCTAATGTTATTCCTAATAGTCTCATCAAACCTTCTTGTTTTTGGAAATAGTAATTGCTAAGCTTGTTTTTGTTCTTCCTAACAGCATTCTTGGAAGTATCCCATTGATCTTGATGCCAAATGTGTGTGTGTAGGAATTCTGTCTTCCATTGATATTTGAGCCCTCTGTTTCCTACATCTAGGCTATCCCATAAAAACAAATAGGAGAAAATGTTAACTATTGTCTATGCAATGATGACCATAAGACGCAGACTCACAAAAAAGCCAAATTACGCTTTGAAATCCCAATTCCAAAGCAATAATATGTCACCTAAAATACATTTGCCAGCTCCTGTCCAACTTTCTAGTTGCAGTCCAATTGGTCTGATTAGACCTTGCTGGAGGGGTAAGAGTTTTCTTCTGCTCTCTTGAGCCTCTCCGCTGCTGTTGAGCAGCTCTAAACACAGGAAACAGCTTTGCACTTACAATCCCCTGAAAATGTAAGCAAACCAAGATTTGGCAACATTTTCAAAAGCCCCTAAGAAACTTAGAAGCCTAACAGCCATTTTCAAAAGTCACTTAGGAGTCTAATTCCCATAGACATTCAATGAGCCTGAGGGCTTGTCTGTATCTTCCTGTAATGTGGACTACGGGGGTGTGACATGTTGTATTGTAGCTTCTCCATGTGGACTCTGGTAGTACAAGCTAAAAGGTACCTAGTTTATGTTAACCTAGTCCAGTGTGAAATGGACCATGTTAACATGAACTAGGTTACTTTTAGTTCATGCTAATATCCAAATTCTGTTAATAATAAAGTCAAAGTAATGGGATTGGTTCCTGGCAAAATGTTGCTGTTAACCAGAAGTTAACACCGTGGTTGTTATTAAGCAGTATCCACTCTGTTTATATATTTCCAAATCACTATCCTCACCTATGGCTCTATAGAAATAACAAGTAACTATCCTTTCAAATGAAATAGAGATCTTTATCCACAGGCTGATTACAAGCAACCCCTCACAGCCCAGACCCAGGCAGCATGGGCTAAGCATAGTATTGGGAATCTGGAAGTACTGACTTCTCAAGGTGGCTTTCCCACTTGTTTGCTAGGTGGTCTTGGATATGTCACTTCCCCTTTCTGCCCCAGTTCTTCCGACTGTACAATGGACAAAAGACTGTCATTTGTTCTCAGGTCTCCAGTGGTGCAGTGCTAAAGACTACTGTGTGACCCACTGTGCAGTCTATCCTTTTATGTTGTCCACAGATAACCGAAAATAGCTTCACTTTCTTCACATTACCTGCATTTTATGGGATAAATTAGTCAATATTGGTATTTTGAACATACAAAGTGCTAGGTGCTATTAATGATTATTTATTTATTATTATGCTTGAACATTTTACCTCATAAATAATGCAATGGAGCCCAATCCAACTGTGAGCATGTATTAAATTATTTATTACTAGAAATTTATCTTGCAGCTAATCAAACATCTTTTCCTTTTTTTATTTTAAAAAAAGTCTTCAATATTTTGTACCCCAAAAAGTTTGTGACTTTATTTAGAACTTCAGAAAGCAAGAGACTAATGGTACTGGTTTAAAAAACCAGGCATAGTGAAAACAAGGCATTGTTGTTAATACTTTCTATATAGCACTGTAGGTATACATGGCACTGTGTATGTTCCCTACACATAGTTCTATATAATGCACCTCAGTCTTCGCATTTAAGCCTCTCCCCACTGATAGTTTCATCTTGTTGATCTTCTCTTAAGGAGTGACTGAAAAGTGTGGAAAGTTGGGTGAGCTAATCTCTTTTATTGGACCAACTTCTATTTGTGAGTGAGACAATAAAAAGAGATTACCTCACCCACCTTGTCTCTCTAGTATCCTGGGACTGACATGGTTATAACAGTGCTGACATTGATGAAAAGTGTGAGGCAGAAGAGGGAAGAAGCAGCACTGCCTGGTAGATAGGGCATTGGATACTGAATCAGAAAACTTGGAATCTGTTCCTGGCTCTGCATGGCCTTGGGTAAACCACTTTGCCTCTCTGTGCTTCATTTTCCCCTTTGGCTTCTTGTCTAGTTAGATTGTAAACTCTTCAGGACAGTGACTGTCTCTCAGTATGTGCATGTATGGTGTTAGCTCAGTGGGTTCCTTATCTCAGTTGTGGTCTCTAGCCACTACGGTAATACAAACAGAAGAAACAGCTATGTGAGGTACTCAAAAGGAGCTTAGCCGACAGCAGAAAACTCCTGTAACTTAACTAAACCATCATTTATTTAATGTCAAGTTTCCAAACACCCAAGGTTCAGGGCTATTGCATACCCCACCACACCATCTTTGCTCTCTACTGTGAACAGAAAATAACTTCACTGTCTTCTTTTTAGTGCAGGTGGATACTACACAGTTCAAAGTGTGCCAGTCCTTTAAGATTCCCTTTTACATCTGGGCACATTTTTTTTACATATGGAGTCTGAGCACACTCCCATTAAAGTTAATGGCAAATTGCTCGTGAGCTGTGTGCGAAGGACCAAGACCACAGTGATAACAGAGTGTCATAGCATGGTACATTTCCAAAGTGTTTTAAAATACAAATGTAATGAAATCATTCCAGAAGGGGTATTGGATCCTGAGGTAGGGAAGTAAGTATTTGTAGCATTGGGGAGACTGAGTCACAGATAACTAACCAGGGGCTGGCTCAAACCCACACAGCAAAGCACTGGAACAATTTGATTATTTATTATTATTTGTACTGCTGTAGTGCACAGGCTCATTCAACCGAGATCTGGGCCTCACTGTGCCAGGCCCACTACAGGCCCATTGTAAGAGATAAGCTCTCCAGGGAAGAGCCTATCTTCTGAATGGACAGACAATGGAACTTTGCTACTCCCATTTTGCAGACTTAAGTATACCAAGGTTTTGCTCCCTGATGAGGTCTCCCAGGTGCTACCACAATAGAAATAATAACTACTACTAATAATCAATCACAAGGCCAACCTTTTTCTCTAATTAAATGAGAACTTAGGAGTTCCTGCCTCATAGCTCAGTGCCTTAGACCATGCCGGTTCTCTGGTTAAAGTTTCGAAAGTAGGGCATAAATTAATTCCATAAGAATCTCTTCTATTTCACTATGTACAATTAACGGTGGCTCCAAACAGGCTTTTTTTCTTTTTAATTATTTCAGTGTGAAATCACAATCAATCCTCATTTTTAAGGCTCATCACATGCAACAATCCTTTTATTTAAGACAGCTGTACTCTGGCTCCCTATGGCTTTGAGGTGCATTACAAATTCCCTCATCAGAAAACAAACCTTGCTATAAGATGAGACATGAAGGCCTGAGCTTCCTGTTTAACACAATAATGTATGGAAGAAACCTTTCACCACATGACTAAAATGTGGCCTTTGATTAGCAATGACAACGTTATGCTGTCCATTAACTTTCAGTATATTCGGATTGTGCCTCCAACATCTCCCCCCACTTTTAGTCTGTACTCTTAAATTACAGTTCCGTTGAAGTAACGTGTCATATGCCGCATGCTGAAGCTGTTGTGAATGTTTCTAGGCCCACAGGATTGCATCTTTATATCTTGTTAGTGGTTGAAGGTCGGCTCTGTTTGTATTTCTATAGCAAAGCGTGGTTGAAGAGAGACAATTGTACAAAAACTATGTGGTTCTTTTATCCTTGAACAGCTGTACATGTTGTGTCTGATTTACCCTGGTCATCCGCACTTTGCTATAGAGATAGTAGCAAACCAGACTATCCTTCTGTACTTATTCAGTGTTTTTAATTTATTACTGTTGTGGGAAGGAAATGGCCTTCATGGACCTGAAAGGTGGATTTTCTGGTTAATCTTCAATTTCTCCTCTTTGAGAAACAAAGTAAAGAATCAGTCGTCAAACCTTTACTCACATGACTATTCCTATTTTTCAGTGGGTTACAGCACACTTAAATAAGCCAGGCTGTATGGTTCAACACTTCATTTGGAAGCTAAATACAATAAAATGTGAAATTCCCCTTGTCCAGCCCAGTCCTCTTTCAGGCACAGAAGATCTGTCTAGCCCCTCCCCCATTTTACACCTCTGCTACTGTGAAGCCCCTACCTCATGACCACTGTTTTCCTGACTGAGGAAAACAGCTCAGGGCTGAGCTGTCTTTGAAGCTTCTCAGGATATGTCCAGTCCACAGAGCAAAAGCTGATCTACCTGAGCTAGCTGGAATCCAGCTAGTGTGGGTAACATTAGCAGCGAAGACAGTACAGTGTGGTCTTCAGCACAGGAGGTGGGCTCTGGGTAGTTACTGGGCTTATTAGACTACTCTGAAAACTTATTCTAACAATAAAAATCTCTGAGCAGTTGGAATATTGAGTTGAGTTGCCAGTGGAATATTAGCCCCTTCTCCATCAAAAGGGGAACTTCAATTCCAAAGCACTCCTGCCTGAGTGCTGGGGCAGGCAGGATTCAATTCTGGGGCAGAAGTAGGTTTTCTATCCATAAGCCCTTCGCAACATTTTTAACTTGCCAGTCTCCCTTTAATGGCAAATTGTACTCTCACCGGAAATGACCAATAACTGCTGAGTGATGCCTGGTCTTGTGGGAGGTGTCTTATGGAGAACATCAGTCTATTGCTGTAGTTTAGTGGTCCTCCTTTCTCAGATAGAATTTTGACTTCAGTGAACAGAATACATTTGTTAGCTCTGCAATTGTAACAGTAACAGAAAGGGTCCCTTTGACAGTTAAATGCCACAAAGAGGATCTTTGAAAAAGATCTCTCTCTCTCTCTCCTGGGGAGAGAGGAAAGTCTCAGTGCTAAGGAGAAGATATTTTTTTCATTATAGATTTTAAGATTAAACCTGAGGGATTGTTTGTTCTGGAAGGCTGCCATGTGTCTTGTATCAATAAGTGAATTTCAATTGCCTGATTTTTAACTATGTTTTTAGTTAATTGTTCTCTAGTGTAGCTCTCTGATTTCTTGGAGGTGGATTAGTATCTAATTAAATATGTGAAACAGCAGTAATTCAGAGCAAAGTAATTGCTAGGACTACTTTTGAACCTGGTCAGTAACCATAAAAAGTGAATTTGCTAGATCTTCAATCACTACATTCACAGCTGCCTTATCTAGTTAAAATATAACCCAAGAAAAAAAATGTTAGAATATTGTTTTTACAATTTGCAATGCAAAAAAATAAAAGTGTTTTTGGGGCCTGACTCTTATTTACATTAAATCCCTTTTACCCTGCTCTGGCCTTAAAGTGGGCAGAAATCCCATCTACAATGATATAATTTAGGCTCATTTTACAACCCCTTTACACTGTCAGAATAGCGTAAAGGGGCTTTTGTGTAAATGTAAAGTAGGTCATTCATGTTCACCTGAGAACTCCAAAAGAGGTGGTGTCTTAAAGGTAAAACTGAGCTCTGTATTAGTAGACAGTGAAGCTGCACAGTTAAAACCACAGATATCAAGGAGTGCTAAAGCTAAGGCTTCAGCAGTTACATTAACTAAGCCATGTTGCACAGTCTGTGTGTCTTATGTACATTATAACCTAAGCAATAATGTATCAATAGAAGTCATTGTACATCTTCTGTGCTCAATGCAGCCAAGTTAATGCTGCTGCTGGAATTTGCTATAGTGCCTGACGTTTTGTCATTTTAACTGTGCAACTCATATTCTATTAATGGGCTTTTTTGCTTTGCTTTTTTTTTTTTAAAGAAGAGATATTGTTTGTACTTAATGAAGTTAGCATTGAAATGGTCGCAATTATGTCCTGCAGTTCATACATCACTGATGTGATTGGGTAAGGGAGCTATGAGTCCCCACTTTTTGTTAATGTTGTTTGGCTGGAGGCAGTTTTCTGCAAGGCTGTGTTGACCGGGGTTGGGGTGGGGGACAGTAGCACATCTGTTTACGCTGCGGTTGTGTCTACAGTAGCATTCCCAGGGATTTCTCCCCTAGTTGCACTGCCATCAGTGGGAGCAGGGCTGAGAAGGTTTTACCACTTAATTGGCTAATCCTTCAGGGGTTGAGCGTTGTGCTGCTTTAATAAAAAGGAAATCTGAATTCAATCCAGAACAAAGTCCTGTCTGAACACAAGTTTATTCTTCTGAACTTACCCCTTTCAGCGATTTGGTCTACATCACAAATATCAGCTATGGTGAACACTTATGCATCCTGAATCCTATGGGTCTGATCCCATGCCACAGAAATCAGAGATTTGCCATCAACTTCAATGGGAGCAGGAGCAGGCACTAAACTACAAGATAATAAACTGTTTTCAAGTCTGGAATCTGGGATTGCTGTTGTTTATTTCCCTTTTTTGACATAGCTTACTTGAATGCTAAAAGCACATACAGTAGTTAATTTAATTTGCATGGCTATCTCAGGGCCTGCAGTATGGAAAAATTAGTACTCTAATTGGGAGGGTCATATGATTTTTTACCTTATAGATCAGTGACAATTTCTCCTGTACTGTCTGAAATTCAGAATGAAGAAGTACAGAGATGGGTCCACACCATCAAAAAAGAACTTACAAAAGGTACATGATGTTCAATGAGACCAAGGTACATAATTATGTTTTTTCTGTTTATCTGTCTAATGTCATAGGGCTTGATCACGTTTCTCTATTGATTAGATTTATAAGTCATTTTCTTCCCCTCTCTGCAGTAATATCTGCAAAAACTTCTAAAAGCTCCTTAGATGAGAACCAGAGCTAAATGTTCACGTCATAATACTCTTACTTCCAGTTATCCTGGTTCATCTCAGAGCCTCCTATTGTATATTAACCCTTAAGCTTCAAGTTCCGCAGAAGGGGAATAAGAAAAAAAAAACCCAAACAAACTATTTTTTATCAAATGATATCTGAAGCATTGGTTTTTTTTTAAAGAATAGTAATTGACGGAATTCAAGTTGAAATCATTGGACACGAACATTGTGTTTTCTTTTCATCAAAATAGTTCAGAAGAGGACATGTGTCTTTACAAAGTGGATTTTTGTGTTTGTGAAAGGTTTTATGTTCCCAGATCCAAATAAGCCAAGGATGCCTCTTTAATTAAAGTGACATTAATTGGGTCAACAAGAAACATAATGTAACAACAAAATGAATTAATTTAGCACAGTGAGAGGGCCCTTGTAACCAAAGGCCACTAGCCATTCCTGGCTGCAACTGCTCCCAACTGAACAGGGTTTTTGAACTCTGACTGTTTCAGGTTTAAAAGGTGGAGTAATCACAGACAAAGCCACTACTCCTGAGGGAATTCTGCACCAAAAAAGTAAAAATGCTGCACACAATATTTTAAAATTTGACATATTTTATCTGTCAAAATAATACAATATAACCATGCCAGTGTCAATTTTTTTGGTAATTTATTCCAAAATATCGGTCATCAAGTATGTCTGTGACAATACAGACAACACAAAAAAGTTCCAGGAAATGTTTTTTGACAAATAGTTTCCTTTCTAGGCATATTAATACAGAACTTTGAGTAATAATTCATTTAAACTACAATACAGAAATATATTTCCTGCACCCTAAAAGCAGTGCAAAAGCTTGAGGTAGTTAGGGGCAATAGAAGTGCTGAGGGAGAGGAAGTAATTGCTGTGAAGAAACCTGGGAGTGAACCTGGAAGGTTGTTGGGTGTGGGTGGGAGAACTATGGAACAGTTTTTTGGAGGGTTGGGTGGGGAGAGGTTGTTAGGGGGCTTCCCTCATGCAGACCCTGGCTGACCCCTAGCCTCTCTCATTCAGTCAGGCACATCTTCCCCAGTGTCTATGTATCCCTGCATTCCCTTTCACTCACTCCCTACCCTGTCCCCATGTGGCCCTGCATCTCACTCCCATTCAGTCTGTCCCCCCACTAGCCCTTCTGAACCCCAGTCTGTGACCCCCTCAGAAGCTCCATGTGCCCCATACTGTCCACCCCACCCTTATATCCCATGCCTCCTGACCTGGCCTCACAGGCAGAACGCTATGAGAAATGCAGCCTCTTCTCCCCTCTCCATGACTGCCATCTGTTCTGGTGGCACAGCATCCCCTGATGGGTGAAAGTCATAACTGCAGCACCTCTCCAGCAGAATGTATCTTCTGCAGAGAAAAAACTTCTAGGGGAGACATGAATTCTGTGCAACAACACTGCAAAATACTGGAGAGAGAGAGATTCCTGAGGGATACAAACAACTGTGAAGGTTTGAGTGTCTCCTGATTCTTGTGATAGTAAGTAAGAAGAGTTGAAAGAGGGCTAATTTAAATTATCTTTCAGGCAGCTATGGTGCCAGTGAACAAGGATCTTAATCTTTGGTTTATGCTGAAAGGGAGGGAGCTGTTGGCGGGATGTTCTCCAGGATTTTGTCATCAACTTCTTCCACTGGTCTGTGTGACTTTGAGGAAATCACTTTACTCTCTTTCCCCTCCCACCTTTATTTTGTCTATTTAGACTGTAAAAGCTTTGTGCCAGGCATGGTCTCTTACTTTGCGTTAATACAGTGCCTGGCACAGTGGAATTTTGATCTCAGCTGGGCCTTTAGATGCTAATGTAATGCAAATAATGTATAATAATAGTAATGTATTTCTCTCCTGTCCTCCTCTTCATCTTCTCTTCTGATCTTCTTTGTCTTCATCCTCCTTTCATCCGGTTGTCTTTCTACCTCCATTTTCTCCCCAATTTCCTCAGTCTCTCTTGCTGACCCTGGCTTTCTCCTTGCCTGACAGCAAATCACTAAAGATGGCTGCCACATGACATCTGTTTGTAATACACAGACTGGGCTCAGTTATGCCTTACAAGCATTGGTCCATGTTGAGTAGGGTGCTACCCTGAGAGTGACCACCTTTCAAAATGCAAAACCAGGACACACGCAGGAGCCCAACCCCTGTGCAGGGAGCCTGGGCCACTGTGGGGAGCCTTGAACCCTCCACTTATCCTGGGTCGGGGGACACAGTGCCCAGGAGCACACACCAGCTCATGTCCCCAGCCCTCAGGGTGCACTGGCTAGGGCAGGTGGAGAGTCCGGGGCTCCTCACAGCAGCCCTGACTCACTGGGAAGCTCTTATTACTGCCTGGCTCCAGCTTCTAGCTTGGCAAGGGGCGGGGCTTCAGGGGGAAGGGAAGGGGCAGAGGGTGGGGCCTCATGGTGAGGAGGGGTGGGCTAAGGCTCACCTCATCCCCCACCCCACAGGGAAAAGGCTGGCTGCTGCCCATGAGCCTCGGGCAAGCACGAAGCAGCGCCGAAGGGAATCCGGGACAAAAGCTGTTTCAGAATAATTCGTCCTTGGATCGGAACTTGAAATGTACATTTGATGCTGTCCCACCCAACTCGGTATGGGTGGTCACCCTAACTGCACTATCACCACTGCAGCACTGGAAGGGTTAGTGCTAGATTATTATTGTTTATATTATGGTAATACCCAGCGGTCACATTTTGCTCAACACTGTTACAAACGTATCATAAGAGACTGTTCTAGCCCTAAAGAGCTCACAGCCTAAATAGACAAGACAAAGGATGGGAGTGGAAACAGAGATACGGAGAGATAGAGTTACTTGCTCAAGGTCACACAACACATCAGTAGCAGAGCTAGGAATAGACTAGGTCTCTTGAGTTCCAGCTCAGTGATCTCTGATGGAGACCCAACCCCTCTTTGAGCTCTCGAATGCACAGAGAGTGAGGAAGCTCTATCATCCCTTAGGAAGGCATATTAGGTTCCAACCTGGGCATCTGGCTGGCATAAAAACTGCCTTGCTCTTGCACAAAGGGGACTGTCCTTTTGCCATCTGTCCTCTTGCACACCCACCTGGGGCTAGGAAAAGTCAAGCTCCTTACATGGAAGGGCAATTCAGTACATGGTGACCCCTATGTCCCAAGGATGAGAGATGGCATTTGTAGCATTCTCAAGCAATACCTCAGTTGACAATATGGTACTTAGAGTCCTATGGCTATCTTGCTTACTCACATTGACATCATAAGCCATGAGAATATTTGTATTATAATGTGTTTTCCAAAAACCCTTGGTTCAGAAACAGGAGTTTTATTGTAAGTAAAAGTTGTGTTTTAATACGTTTTTATTGATACCCTGAAGGTTCCACTCTTCATATTACAGGGCATCTCATGAACCTTTCTGGCTTTGGGCTACAGAACATCAAAGTTAATCTTTAATTTTTCTTCTGTCACAGAAACCATGAGTTGTGAAGCAAACACCCTATAAATAAAGGAGCCCTCGGGGGACTGTATAGTCATAAAAATGCTGATGTGAAACAAAATAAATGTTTTCCCTCCCTCGGTCTAACTTTAAAATGGAGCAGGCTGAGGATTAAAACTACACATTGTAAAAATAGTTCATTTCAGAGCATGGGCCTGCCCCATCCTCTTAAATGCAATTCTGATTCCTGACTGTGACAATTACGTCACTGTGCACCAGGTCAGTGAAGATGCCAATGGATTACAAAAATGCACAAACCAAGTAAAAGAAGTAATGGAGAAGATAGGGAAAGTCATGTTAATGGGGATTATAGGGACAGAAATCGAAACTGGAGAAGGTGGACAATTTTATGTATCTTGAAAGTACCATCATCCAAGACGACACTAGTTCTGAGGAAATAAGAAGAAGAATTGGGAAGGCAAACGTTGCGTTTGGAAGATTCAAAAGCATCCCCCTCAAGACAAAATTGAATGTGTACAAAGCAATTGTTATTGCCATCACAACATATGGCAGTGAGACATGGCAACTTACCAAGAAAAATGTGCAAACGCTGGATGCATTTAATCACAGACATCGGAGAAGACTATTGCGAAAACATATAGAGATAGGAAGATGAATGAAGAACTCAGAAAAATTACTGGACAAGATTACCCTTTCGCAAATCTACAAAAGAAGACATCAGT
Source organism: Dermatemys mawii (assembly GCA_007922305.1). Lineage (NCBI taxonomy): Eukaryota > Metazoa > Chordata > Testudines > Dermatemydidae > Dermatemys > Dermatemys mawii. The sequence continues at coordinate 3,442,139 of ML677384.1, read as the reverse complement.
GGCTGGAACATGTGCTGAGAATGGAAAATGAACACTTACCAAATACCACCCTGGAATGGAAACCAGAAAACACAAGAAGAAAGAGAGGAAGACTGCGAATACCATGGAACGAAAAGTTCTGAGTGACATCAAGCACCTCGACATGAAATGGGAAGCTTTGGAGAGAAGGGCAGTTGACTGGCAAGGATGGCAAATGTGGTTAGCCCAAGGTGCAGCAAAGCATGGGATGTACTAAAATCTCAGGTCTAAGGCACCGGGTCAGTGTAAGAATTTGGGGCAGTTGAAGTGAAATGACTCTTTGGGATGCACCCTACATTTAAGTTTCACCACAGCTTGCTGTCAATGCAGCCCAGAAATTGGATTGTGGGAAAGAGCAGGGGAGATGCTTTAAAAACAATTTACAGGACCATCTGGAAAAGGATCAACAGGGTCAAAACATCAGAAACAAAACATTGTGAAGTGAACATAGCCACAGTCCCACTGACAATGGGATCTATTTACTGGACCCACTCCAGAAATGATAGCTACAGACTTTGAGAAATGATCCAAACATATTTTCAAATGGACAAAATCTGTTTATAATCCTCACTGGGACTCTTGCTGTGTGTTTCCAGCAGTTGTTTATATTGCTACTGGGGCAGTTGTAGTGTGCCTTTCCATCACAATTCAAGTTTTTGATTCCAAGGCAACCATAGGCTCCGATTGTCAGAGGATCCGGAAGGCTCCTCCAAGGAACTGAAGGTTCACAACACACCATAGAGATTTTGCCATTGCTTTCAGTAGGAGCAGGATTGGCCCATTAAGCTGCAATTCACTTTTTGACATAGTATGTCTGGGTATCTTTCACAGAAAGTGTGATTCAGCTCGACTCCTCCCACCTTACCACAGATACATCCCTTTCTTTGTGGGCGCGTGAATATACCACAGTTGTTATGAATTACACCAGTGTAAAACTATGAAATGGGATGTGGCACCAGAGCACGTAGACAGGATTTTCATTGCAAGGGGGTAGAAGAGACGGGAAGCTTGTAAGGCACTTGTAGAAGTAGGTTTCTGTCCAATCATCTTTAGTGAGCTGTCTGCTGTGAGAAACATTTCTGCATGTATGACTTCCGGGATGGTCATGACAGCCAGGCAAGAGTACACGATATCTAAATTTGGCAGTGTCCTTTAAAATTTATCACAGGTCAGCTGGTCCATGTCCACTGAGCTGGGAAAGAACTCTTCCCCCTTCCCTTCAGCTGGCTGGGGATGCTGATGAGCATTCTCTGGGGGAATCCTGAAATCTCTGTCAACAGCTCAAGTGCCAGCGCCCGGGTGGTTGAATTTTGTTCCCTTCTGAAGCACTCGGGCGGTGTCTGCAGAGATAGAAGCAACACAGTCATTCTTTCCTCATTTGCTATTTTTTAAAATCTTTCTGTGTATCCTTGAGATCTAATTTGGAGCTCCTATTATATTAACCTACAAAAGTCATTGCTTTGAGGTTGCTTATGGCACTTTGAATAAGCAAAGTATTCAGTGCCCATGTGGTGATGTAGATAAAATGTGCATGTAATTAGCTTAATACAAGTAAATGTGTATGGGTAAAGGGAAAGAAATGGGTGCAGTGGGAATCAACAAATGAATCTTTTTTTCAATTTCTTAATGGTTATAAGGATTTTACTTTTTATTTTAAATCCTAAAACCACTGATGCACTTTGCAGGTCGTGCATATGGCAATTTCATTTCCAGTGCATTGGATAGGGTGACCTGATGTCCTGATTTTATAGGGACAGTCCCGATTTTGGGGTCTTTTTCTTGTATAGGCTCCCGTTACTCCCTACCGCCTGTCCTGATTTTTCACACTTACTGTCTGGTCACCTTAGCATTGGATCTGCATGGAAGCAGACGCAATACTTGAGTAACTGCAACCATTTTTAGCTTGCTCTAGCAGTACCTGACCTTATGTGCATTCATACACTATCTGGGCCAGGTCCAAAGCTGGCATTAATGGGTGCAGCTCCATTGATGTCAATAGAGCTATTCCCATTTACATCAGCTGAGAACCTGGCTCTAGAGTTACAATACTACATGTATTGATTCCTCTAGTGCAGGGTTTTCAACCTTTTCCATAGCTCAGCTCCATTTTCCACACTGGAACACCAGTCTAGCCTGGACCCCCCTTTTGCCATTTAGCAATATGGGAAGCGCAGGGTGACTGTGACTGCCTGGCACTTATTCTAGTCTACGTAGGTTTTTATACAATGCTTATCATCACAGCATCTGAATGCCTTCCAGTAGAGACTGCACATCTATCACATGGTGTTAGTGTTCTCCTCCTTTCCCCAGAGGGGGAAGCATGTGCAGTGGAATATCTTGGTCTGGTAGTTTTAAAAACTAAATGTACTTGTTGCTATGTATTTATGTGAGGGGCGAAGAAAGGCGCTTTGCCTATGGAGTGGAATGTGGAGAGGTTTGGGATGGTGCTTAGTTTCTGTGGGGAGTTCATTCCACAGTCCCAGACAGCCTGCTGAGAAAGTTCTGTCTTCTGCACAGGTGAGCCTTTTGCTTATGGAAGCGTTCCATTGTGCCAGAGGAATGGAGTTGTCTACCACGGTCCTCGGCCCAGAGCTTTTTATAGTCCTTTAGATATCCTGGGCCTCAGCCGCGGAGAGCTTGGAAAATAAGGATGGAGACTGGGGCGGCTCCAGGCACCAGCGCAGCAAACGTGTGCCAGGGGTGGCAAGCTGCAGGGGAGGTCCGTTGGTCCCCGGATTCGGCGGCATTTCGGCGATGCGTATACTGAAGCTGAGGGACCGCTGGACTTCCCGCAGAAACGCCGCCGAATCGGGCCGGGACCAGTGGGCCTCCCGCAGTCATGCCACCGAAGGCCGCTTGACTGCCGTGCTTGGGCAGCAAAAAACATAGAGCCGCTCCCGGATGGAGACCTTACACTTGATTTGAAATTCTATGGGAAGCCAGTGTAAAGCGCAGCCTGATGTGCTCATACTAGCCTGTGTTGCTGAGGAGATGTGCTGCAGTGTTCTGTCCTAATTGGCATTTCCTAAGTGCCGAAAATTTCATGCCTAGGTATATGGCCTTGCTGTAGCCTCGCCAAGGGATGATGAAGGCGTGAATAACTGTTCATGACCCACTTCTGCATAGGGTCATTCACAACTGTTAGGTTGAGTAATGCTCCCTGCTCTAATGCTGCATGGCTGATGGCCTCTGTGCCCAAAATCTCTTCTTCCCACACAATTAAGCAGCTTTCTGCAAGCTAAGCAGTAACTGGGTGACCAGACAGCAAATGTGAAAAATCGGGACAGGGGTGCGGGGGGTAATAGGAGCCTATATAAGAAAAAGACCCTATAAAATCGGGACATCTGGTCACCCAAAGTTGGTTGCTGACCTCCATCCCAGAGGTGGCAGAATTTCAGTGATGTTGTTATGATATAGGTTGTGCTCCCATTGCGATCAATGGCAAAGCTCTGGTTGACTTCAGTGCGGCAGGAGTGGGGAAGTGTTTCAGGAACCTTTGAGATGAAATATGTGTGAAATATTATTTTATTATTATCCTTTAGCTAATCAGTTTTGGAAGACAGCCGTGCATTTTTCCCTCTGAGAACAGATGAAACATGAAAATCACTTATTAGATAAAAAACTCGCAAAGTCAACACAATAAACTGAGTTATTCGGTTGCTAATCTGTGAAATGAGCTAGGTCAAACATGCTTAGCTCCTCTGATAAATTGTTATTCTTGGAGATCTCATCCTCTCATGGAAAAGTACTGAGCCTGTTCTCTGCTGTTACCCTGTGATCAGCATACAGCAGTAGGTCAGTGGAAAATTGGAGAAGATCAGCTGCCTGTAGAATGTTAAGGGCATTATTTTTAGATGCTGCATTTCTTTGACTTCATACAATTCCCTGTTAAAAACAAGGCCATCATAGACAGTGGCTACATCATGTAAAGTGAAACTGTCCTTTAGGAATGGGATGCTAAACAAAATAAACAGAAGAAGAGCAGATCTATAAATCTGTTCAATGCTCACTCATGAGATTTGAGGGAGATTTCAGAATTAATTATTTGGAGTCTCCAGGAACCACGTGAGCCCACGTAAAGCGAGCCACTCCCTCAAGGAAAATGTTAGCTTGGAGGATCTAACTCCAGGTGGATTGCATTCTTTTCCTCCATGGGATGTAAACTAATTTGTTTTCTAGGCACCATTACTTATTGTGACATGCAGCAAAGATCACAGCTATATACTGGCTTTCTCAGTACCAATCTCTCATCACAACAGAGGTGCTAATGTGAATGGTTTCCAGTCCAGGTCTGTCTAGGACTCGGATAGCAATTAAATAAACATGTCTAAAATGTGCTAGTATATTTTCCCATACACAACCCACAAAACATGTACTCCCAGTCTAGATGACTTTTAGGTTATGGAAAATAACAAAGAAAGAAAGAACATATATAAAATATCCATGGGGAAGAAAGCAGTCTGTCTCTCACTGTAAAATCCTCCATCTGCAAACTCCTTACAGCCCTGCCCCCTACCAGACAGGTAGATAAACTTACCATTAAAAATGCAGTAAACAGACAAAAGGACTTGAAGCTGTATGCCCCACTGGTACATTGTACAGTCTGGGTCTGCATCTGCAGGGCCTCATGAATAATGCAGGATAAAAAACAGATTACGTCATGGCTTTTGCTTGTACCAATGTTTCAAGTTTGGAATGCAACTGCTTAGTGCAAAAATAGGGTATCACAGAGTCTACTGTTAAATGCAGATCCTGGGAAACTGTCAATAACAGATAGTATATGTTTGTTCCCAGCACTGATATTTTCTTAAGATGCAATGTTTCATTTTTGCCTGCCTGTCTCTCCTGTGCTCTCAGTGCTCCCCCTGCTGGTGCCAAGACAGCACAAAGGAGAAAGCTGCCTGCCTCAGAGAAAGAGGGGACAAGAGTCTGACTTGGAGGGGTGGAGGAAATACATTGAAAACTAAGAACCCGGTAGGAGATGATTTAGATTGGATGAGGAGAGTCTAGGACAAGGAACCTAGGGCAGAGGGGAGACTGGGACTGGAAGGAGGAACCTGGGGGTGGTGACTGGGACTCCATAAAGTACATACTACAAAAACTAGGTGCTGTAGGGTCAGTCCACCTCCCAAACACCCTTTTATGTCCTGAGGTCACTCTGCAGGCACCCTGCCATCAATCTTCCTTCTCTTCAGGGTTCCCTAACTAAACTCCACACAGATCAATCCCACAGGCCCTTCTGGCAGAGCTGGTTTTACTCTGCTTGGCTTAGTTTCTGCCCTGAGCCATATGTCTCCCAAACTACTGTCAGACTTCCTGTCTCTGGCAGGCTCTGCAAAGCCAGTGCAAGCCAAAACCACAGCTCGCTCTGCCCACCTCCCTTCTGCTTCCTGCTGTTCTTTATGGGGGAAGAGCTGATCTCTCTCAAGTGCGCCCCTTCAGGAATCAGAGTTGGCTGGGCTCAGGCCTCTAGCCCATAAAAGCCAAGAGAAGTTAAATTTGCAAAGTCAAGCACTTGAAAGTTAGGAAATACCAGAATGAAGGCTGCCTGTGCCACATTAATTTGTCTGTGTGTGCATATGAATTACGATACCTTCTTTTTAATTACATGATCACATAGTATTTTTTCTACTGGACCCCGGGTTCATTCAATGTACAGGACGGATCTGCTCTGAAAATGAAAGGGTTGTGTGGTGAAAGAGTCGCTTGTCTCTGGGAGTTTGCCTCATTTGTTGAAGAAGTTGGAAGGTGTATAGCTAGTGCAGGTACTGGGAAGATATGGCAGTTATGTAACTGCATGAAGAGAAAGGCTGGTCTCATAGTTTAGGCTGTTGAATGCTGCCCACCAGGATAATTGGATTCTGTCCCTGGCTCTTGGTTGAGGGGGCAAAATTCACCAAGTTATGTGATTTTTGGCTGGGAAAAAGTAACACAGGTGGAGTTCTGTGCTACTAGGGGTAGCAGATACTCCCGCCTCCTACTTCTGCCTCCCTGAGCTGCCACACAGGCATTCTACTCCATGCTCTGCTGCTATTTCTTCCTGCAACAAAGAAGTGGTAACCACACAGAGCCAGCAAGTGGTGCAGCAAAATAGAGGGGCTGTTTCTGTCTTGGGCAAATCTTGTTGGGAGAAGAGAAGAGGTCCAACTGGCTCAGGACTACCTGGTTGGGAAAAGATGCAACTCTTTTCTCACTGCATTATGGACAGCTTATTTTCATGCCTGTTCACAGGTAGAAGAGAGAAAACTAGCAGGCCCCTGTACAGGGAAGATCAACTCTCTGACCTATGTACGCTCTAGAGAGGTAAACAGGTAAAGCTGGGCAGGTAGGGGCTAGTATGTGGGAAAGGGAAGGCTGTGGGAGCGCCAGGCAGGTACAGGGGTCAGAGGCAAAGTGAGGGACTGGGACGAGTGTAAGGGGCAGATATGAAGGATTTGGGAGGACAGGTGCAAATGCGGAGGTTATGGAGGATGGGGTGTTGGGGAGAACAGAGACTGTTGAGAGTTTTGAGGGGGAAGAAGCAATGCAGGACATGGGAATTAGTAAGGGCCTAGGGAGACCCAGGCATTAAAGGGATAGATTTTTATTTCTCTGTCACACAGTGTTATATCTTGTATTATACCTTGTATTATACCATGAATCTCCTTTCTCCCTTGTGTAGACAGAAGCTGGGGCCATGCATCATAAAATCATAAAGAGATTGATGGGAAAGAGAAGAAATAAAAGTGGAGAGGGCCCAAAGGAAGGAAGAAGAGAAGGCATCTCCACAGAAGAGAGGGGGGAAGAAGGGAATGGGAGCAGCAAGCCCAGCTGATCAAATTAGATCTGGAGTCTCTAGGTCAAGTCATTTCAAGGTAGGAGAGGGCAAAACTCCAGTAGGAAACTTTTCAAAAACTCTGAACATCTCTGTCTCTTTTAAAATCTCAGAAACCTGGAAAGTTCTAGAAAATCTCCACCACAGCAGAGGAACCAACATGCCCATTAAGAAGCAGATTGGTTAGAGTTTGTTGAAGTTGAAAGGTTGGGAGGGCGGAGAAAGCTGTTTTTTGTATTCAGCTGTATAATGGCAAGTGAAATTTAGTCTGAGCTAGATTGTTGCTACTGTGTCTCCTCAACAACTACTGGAAATTGATATTGCTATTGCGATACCTGGAATCTGATGTCTTAAGTTTTTGAGAGCCCATAAGCCTCCTGTTTTGATTATTTACTGTTTCACAAGTGGGATGTAGGCAGCTGAGGCACTGAGAAAAATCAGGGAGGCCCGCACTCCTCAAGGTTATTATGATTTGTTTAGTCTCCCTGATTTAATACACATTTGGATCTGATTGCATTTCTGCTCTCTTTTGTGTTGTTTTCTCTTCCTTCGTCATATCACAGAAGATTGTGCCATTATGTCCTATGGGCAATCTCCTTCTGAGAGTGTGTGTGTTGTGGTTGTGTCATTATGTGGAGGGCTAGTTTCCACTTCATATGTCGGAAGCTCGATTGATGAATGAGACTAATGTGAAATAACACTCCTTGTTTAAGCCCCCTTGCCCTTAACTGTACAGCCATGGAGAAGGATGTATTTCTTTCTATTTAACTATGAGGTCTGTACTCCCAGATTCAGACCAGTAGCCTGCTGACTCTTCTCTGACCATATAGCTGGGGAGCTGACTGGGTAGACAGTTATTAATCTATTTGATATTATCATGGAGCATCACAGTTAGTTTATAGTTCTGGGCTTGGAAACAGCATTTTGAAGTAAATCCCTTGTGGGAGGTCTCTGTTAATCAACTGAGGCACATGAGGCAAGACAGAGGGCACCTGTGAAAAGGTGAGAGATGTCTCATAGATGCTTCCTGCTTATTGTGTACCTCTCAGCCAGGCAGTTCTGCCTGCACACTCCAGACAGCTTCTCCTGAGATACTTCTGTCTAATTTGTCAAGGGAGAGGTGGGTAATAATGATGCGGTTTTTTTCTTTTTTTCCTTTTTTTACTGAGAATTGCTTCTGCAAATGCTCATTCTTGGGAATATGGCTTAGCTCAGCCTGTAGATATACCTATAGCAGATGACAGGGGATCAGAGGCTTGATTCATTAATATTTATAAAGCATGTAAAGCTGCTTCAAGGGAAGGTGCTAGAAGTGCCTTGTGTTTTGAAACCCAGTTAATGCAGTGCTTTTAGGCACTGCACTTTACATAACCGGATCCTTCACAGCTTATGCATCCAAAGTGCAAAGCTTGTAACATGCAGAGTTTAATAGCTCTGAAAGTGCTAGTAGTGTAAGGAAAAGTATTAGACATGGAGGGCCCCCAGTCTGCAAATGACTCCAGCTGAGTGGAAGTCAGTGGAGTTCCACACAAGTGTTGTGGTCTGCTCACACATCACTTGGGAGATGTCTACACTGCAGTTAAAAACCTGCGGCTCGCTCGGGCTTCTGGGGGCAGGCGGATCAGGCTAAGGGGCTGTTTAATTCTGTTGTAGACATTCAGGATTGGGCTGAACCTGGGCTCCAAGCCCCTCTGAGGTGGGAGGGTCCCTGAGCTTGGGCTGCAGCTTGTGCCCGAACATCTACACCACAATTAAACAGCCCTTTAGCCTGAGCTCCACAGGCCCAAGTCAGCTGCCATGGGTGTCTAATTGCAGTGTAGACATACTCTTGCAGGTTTGTGGCCTTAGAGGAAACCTTTAGATTTTTTCTTTTCGCTTTGATTTATACTCATCCCCACTTCCCTTCTTCCCCTGTTATTTACAAACCAAAAGAAGGAAATTAAAACACAAAAATATATATTAACATAACATTAACTCTATGATTTTAAATACTCAGAAGTCCAGAAACAGCCAGTTAAAAGTCTCATACTAATGTTAGCCTTGCTTCACTTTACATACATCATATTTTCTTTATTTTCGAATCTGTGCCTTTAATACATTCTCATGTATTGCATTTCTCTCTCTGGTACTGGTATTGCAACTATCACTGTAGTTTCTGAGCACCTCACAATTTCTAGTGCATTTATCACCCAGCACTCCTATGAGGAAGAGTTGCTATTAATCCCCATTTTACAGATGGGAACTGAAAGGCTAAGTGACTTGCCCAAGGTCACACAGGAAGTCTATGAAGAGCAAAAAATTTAACTCTAGTCTCTTATGTCCACGGCTAGTACCATAACCACTGGACCACTCTTCCTCTTCCATCTTCCTTTGGTATTGCTGAAGACCTTTTTGTTGGACCTTTTTGTTGAAGGACCTTATTAGTCCTTGTGCATTGTCTCTGTTCAGCAGAATGTCTACAGGAGCACTGGGAAAGCTTACACCAGGATGAGAGCTGTGACATCATTTATAAGGATACTGCGAGGCTTCCCATCTGAAACCTCTTTCTCACTGACCAGTGAGAAAGAGGTCAGAGCCAGGAACCTAAACCTCCATCTTTTTGTATTTAAATGGTTTCATCGGAATGTGCTTATATTGATAGATATACGGAGCTAGAGCACAGGGCCACATTTTCAGGGATTTTCAAAAGTGCTCTGCATTGGGGTAACTCTCCTGCCACTGAAGCTAAAAGTAAAAGTTGTGTTGACTCCAATGGACGCTGAGCTGGGCCAACAAAGATTGGGCGCTTATGTAAATCCCACCTTTGTAAGTGCTCATACACAGTGGAGGCAGGTTTTCCAAAGAACTCAGCACACAACAGCTCCCAATGTGGCCTATCTCACCTGAGTGACAACCAGTGTGCGGAATTCTTTTGAAAATCTGGCCCATGATGTAACAGTACAAATGACCATATTCATATACAATTACAGTATCTGAAGATTTAGCTATAGGCAAATAAAGTTTTCTTAAGATTAACAGAGAAAAAGGTGTTATGCCTATTATAATTTGAAAAAAATAGCATTCTATTTACAGTATACTCATGGTGATGGTTTCAGAGTATGTCCATTGTTAGCAAGGGTAGGAGACAACTTATATAAAAATGAGTAGCAGATTAGATAACAGCTTCACAAACATTTCGCAGGTGTACAGATCGCATGTTGCTCACCTTGGTTCTTGCTCACATGCTCATGGTCTGTGTAACTGATAACCATAGTTGGGGTCAGGAAGGAACTGTCCTCTGGGTCAGATTGACAGTGACCCTGGGTTTTTTTGTTTTTTTTTTCCTTTCCCTGCAGCATGGAATGTGGATCACCTGCCAGGATTATCTGGGTGTCTCTCACTTAAGCATTTTCCTGCCATTGCAGGGACCTAGGCATTGTTGTATCTCAGTCTCTGTGGATGTCAGTCAGCCTGTGGCCCATGATAGTTTAGTCTGTTGTAGACTATAATAGCTTTTTGGTCTAAATTTGCTGATTGGGTTTAGTGTGCGGGTGTTGGTGGCCTGTGATATCCAGGAGGTCAGACTAGATGATCTGGTGGTCCCTTCTGGCCTTAAACTTAGTGGGTGTGGCTACATTGTGCAAAAAGAAAGAAAGAGAAGAAAAAAAAAAACCTAGCATGCGGCCGCAAGGCTCAGAGTGTAGGTTAACTGACTTGGGCTTGCTTGCGTGTCTTGTGGTACGGGGCTATACATAGCAGGGTAGACATTCCAGCTTGCGTGGTAGCCTGGGCTCTGAAACCGGGTAAAGGGGGGTGGGTCTCAGACCCCAGGTTCCAGCCTAAGGTGGAACAACAACACTGCTATTTTCAGCTCCATAGTGCAAGCTCAAGTCAATTGACCTTGGCTCTGAGACACGCTGCTGTGGGATTATTTTGGCAGTGTAGACGTTGCCTGTGACTCAGTCTTATGTTGTGTTCAAGCCATGCTCATTTCTAGGTATTTTCCTTGAAAGTCTTCTCTCTATTGTTTAAGATAGTACAGCAGTCCCAGAGCACTACAATAACAGAAAAGCTGAGTCCTAGTGATAGCAGAGCAAAGCATTGAGCGAATGCTAGAGTTGAATGCCGTTTTGTTCATGGCAGAATTTCGTAGTTTCTGAGTCCATTGTCCATTTGCTCAGCTGGTTTTGCATTGTCCTCTTCAATCTTTTTCAAAAGGCAATTTTGCTCTTTTTACATCCCAGAAAATACCTTGATATTTCACTGTAAATGTAGCTGAGAGGAAAGGGCTACATCAGCTCCTTCCTCCATAAATTCTTGTTTGATCTGCGTAACAGCCTCTGCTTGCTCTAGGTCATGGGGCTGGTACAAAAGGGATGACAAAACACAACAGGATCTGAGGGTGAAAAGCTCCACCTCAGAGTAAGGTTAGAGGAAAATCAGGGGGTATTGACGAGGAGTAGGAGGTAGTATTACCTCTATATACAGTATTACTGAGACCATGGTTAGAATACTGTGTCCAGTTCTGGTGTCAAGTATCAGAGCAGTAGCCATTTTGGTCTGTATCCACAAAACAATGAGGAGTCCGGTGGCACGTTAAAGATTAACAGATTTATTTGGGCATAAACTTTCATGGGTAAAAAAACCCTGGAAGCTTATGCCCAAATAAATGTGTTAGCCTTTAAGGTGCCACTGGACTCCTTGTCAGTTCTGGTGTTTACATTTTAATCAAAATAATATTCCAAAGAATCAACACAAAGTCAGCACCTTGATCCACGTAAGAATTTGGGGCTAGTCCCAGAGGGGACCCCTGCACCTCTTCTTTAATCAGTTCCTAGGCCTTTCTCTTCCCTTAGGGAGGTATGGAGAGGCCTTTCATTTACTGGGATTTCAAATATTTTGTATGCTCGGAGGTGGGGAGGGGGTGGGTAAGATGCATGCAGGCCCTGATTCAACAAAGTACTTCCTCTGCCCTGTGGGTAGGCAGTAGTTCTGAGGTTTGGGACTCAGCTCCTCCCAGGCCTAGACTCCCTCCACTGGCAACAAACACCTTGTCTTAGTGTATGGTGGGAGTAGAGTGCAAGAATCAAAATTGTGGCTGATGCTAGGGCAAATGTAAGAAGTGGAGTGCGGGCTCCTGGCACTTAGATGGATCTAGTCACAATTTAACTTAGTCTGTTGTGTCTGAACCACAAAAAAGTTGTAAAATGCCAAAGACAATCTACATTTCCCCTCTGCCACCAACCAACTGCAGGGCCTACACCAATGCTGCAGGGCTGTGATGCACATTTGTGTAGTGAAATGCTCAAGATATGCATTGACTTCTTAGGGACATTCATACACAAACCCCCAGGTTCCAACTGATGCTGTCTAAGACTGGCACTCCATTCGTTATCAAAGACAGGGCTTTAGTCAATGCCTTTTCAGCATTGCCCAAGTGAGGCTGTGTTCTGTATCCAACTGAAAGTGAATATGCTTGTGTATTATTGCTAGCCTCTGTCCCTCTAGTTTTAGGGCTAGATTCTGTTCTTACCTGTGTGCCCGCACATGGCTTTCATTGAAATCAACAAGAGCTGCAAACAATACGTAGGGTTTGCTCCTACTGCTATTGGAAGAAAATAGAAGCTTATTGCTGGTAAAGTTTACAGATGTCACAAATAATGGCGGTATGGTAAGTAGTGATAAGCACAGGCCAGTTCGAAAGGGCAATCTGGATTGCTTGATATACTGAACTCACTTGAACAACTAGTGTTTTAATACAGATAAATGCAAAGTCTCCCATCTAGGAACTTAGAATGTAGGTCATCAGAGCGGATTTACCATGAAACAGTGTGGTGGCCTGGGGCCCCCAATGACAGGGGCCCCCAAAAATGCAGAACAAATCTCGTCTGACAACCTGCCCCCGAGTCCCAGCCAGCGGCACAGCAGGGCTCAGGCAGGCTGCCTGTATTCCGTGGCTGGTGACCCCACCCCACTCCCAGAAGCGGCCGGCTGCTGGCACGTCTGTGTGCTTGTGGCCCGGGGGGAGGCGGCTCTGCACATGGCCCCTGCCTCAGGCAGCGCACGGGAGACCCGCTGTCCCCCTCCTCCCAAGGGTCATGCAGAGACGTGCCAGCAGCAGCACAGTAGGGTTAAGGCGACTCCCTGCCCATGCTGCCTCCCTCCCTCTGCGCCCTCCAGGAAGTGGCCGGCATGTCCCTATGTCCCCTGGGATGGGGTGTCTCTGCATGTTGCCCCTGCCCCAAGCCCTGACTTTGCAGCTCCCATTGGCCAGGAACTGTGGCCAATGGGAGCTGTGGTGACAGTGCCTACGGGCAGCAGTGTGCAAAGACCCGCTGGCTACCTGCCCCCTGCCTAGGAGCTGCTGCGAGAAGGTTGTGCTGGTCATTTTGGGAGCAGCACTGTGCAAGGTAAATGCTGCCCACTGACTCCTCCTGCACCCCAACCCCTTGCCCCAGCTCAGAGCCTGCACCCCGCACCCAAACGTCCTCCCAGAGCCCGCACCCAGCACCCAAACTCCCTCTCGGAGCCTGACTCCCACCTCCCCTCCTGCAGCTGAACCCTCTGCCCCAGTCAAGGTACCTCACTTTATTTTCATTTACTTCCTATTATTTATAAGATAGGAGGAGGATGCAGAAAAAAAGGATGAAAAATGGGAGTGGGGGGAGATAAGAGAGAATGTTCCTTTTCCTGGCTGGGTCTGGAGGGGGGGCCCCGAAAAGGAAGCTGAGCACAGGGTAAATCTGCAACTGTAGGTCACACTGCTTGGATGGAGGATTCTGGAATGCCATGGCTCAGAGAAAAACATAGGGGTCATGGTGGATACACAACTGAATATGTGTTTGCAATGCAATGTGGTAGCTAAGAGAACGATGCAATCCTTAATGTAGAAGAGGGGAAGTATTGAGTAGAAGTAGCGCAGAGTTGTTACTACTCTGTATAGTGTTAATGAAGCTATTACTGGAATTTTGTGTCCAGTTCTGGTGTCCACACTTAAAAGGGATGTTGACACATTGGACAGAGTTCAGGACAGAGCAGCAAGTATGATTAGAGATCTGGAAAACCTGCCTTATAGTGAGACATTAAAGAATCTCAGTGTACTTAGCTTAACAAAGAAAAACACTCTGTAAGTGTCTACCTGGATAAAAGGTTTCCGATAGTAGAGAGAAATCTTTAATCTAGCAGACAAAAGCATAACAAGATCCAGTGGCTGGAAGCTGAAGTTAAACAAGTTCAGACTAGAAATAAGACACATATTTTACCCTGAGAGTAATTAACCATTGGAATAGTTTTCTTAGGGATTTGGTATATTCTCCATCACTGATATTCTTTAAATCAAGAATGGATGTCTTTGTAAAAGAGAGATGCTCTAACTCAACCAGGAGTTGTGAGCTTGTTAGGGGAATTTTGTAGTTAAATTCTGTACATTGTGTAGGATGTCTGACTAGATGATCAGATGGCCCCTGCGAGGGTTAATATCAATGGCTATGAATATATTGAAATCAATGGCAAATCTCCCATGGACTTTGAACTGGTGCATGATAGAGCCCTTTTTGAGTCACTGCAGAAGAATAGGACTGACTCAGATTCCATCCTACCATGCAGAACACATTCAGAGCATAAGCAAGATAGCTATACTTTTGCAAGGTAAGTGGTGGAAGCCTCATTAGTTTTAGTCAATTAAAATGAGACTGGACAAAGCACTTGAGAATATAGTGTAGGGTGCAACCCTGCACTGACATAGGGATGGAGCAGATGACAAATAGGTCTTTCAGCACTTATTTTCTCCAGTGGTATACTATATGACTTTTATTGTATAAAATTTATATAAATGCAAACTTCTTCGAGTTTGGCTTTCTGACCTAGTTTCATTGTGTCACTTTTGAAGGAACAGAGAAGGATGTTGTTTTCAAAGCAGAGTGAGCCTCTTAAAAAATAAAACAAAACCAAAAAACCTTGTGATGTTATGGAAACCAACTGTTTTTGAATAATATTTCTACACTCTAGAACAATGAACTATGGAGCTTTTGAGATGCTGGGAAATCAACATGTTATGTATTTACTCTTTCTTACAAGTGAAATGAATGGCAAAAAATGTTTTGGTAATGAATGGTAAGTTATTTATGGCTTTTCTGAAGAAGAAATAACAATGTGCCTTGTGTGAATGGTAAGTACAAGTAGCCTACAATAAAAGACTGAGAGTCACACACAGATTTTGAATTATTGATGTTTTAGGGTTCTCAGTCTTTAAGAGCTTGTACTATTTTTTGCAGTTCCTTTCCGGCAAATGGAATGTGTTTTTATGTGTGTAAACCAATACATGCATCAATGTGCATTTCCACAATCAGATACAATAACTGCTAATTAAAACTGTCATTAAATAAAATTTTGAAGTTCCTTTCTGAAGCATCTGTTTTTAAACAACCTGCAGTCATCCTTTTTCCAGAGGTCATTCAAGAATATCTTGTCTGCTCCAGCCTAGTAAATTTCCATTAGCTACTATTCTGCATACACCTTGTTTGCTTTGGGCCTTTCCTAAAATGAATGCTAACAATGGGATTATGATTCACTGATGTACTATATATTGTACTGTTTAATATATATATATAATATGAAAAAAAACTGTTAAAAATGAAGGCTTCCAAGTCAAGCACTCAAAAGCTAGGAAATGCCAGAATTAAGGTTGCCTGTTCAATCTTAATGCAGCCCTCTTATACATTATGATAGTCTTTACTTACATGATCTCATATTCTTTTTTTCACAGGACCCCTCCTTCATTCAGTGCACAGGATGGACAGTGCTCATTGACTTGGGGTGTTATTCAGTGTTTATTTATCCTTATCCTTCAAATGTGTGGCCCTTGGCCTTGTATATGCTATACCATGCAGACCCTGGAGTGAATACAGAATTATTCATTTCTTTAGTTCTGCCTATATGTAATGATTTGATTGTACAGTAGGTATGGATTCAGGATCAAATTCTCTACTGTTCAGAGGGTCAGGACAAAGCCTATGTATCACATAAGCCCTCCAAATGGGGCTGAAGTAGGATGTAGTGGTGCATAGTCTTTGTGGTAGATAGATCTCATCCACAGTGTACAAGCTATATAAAAGACAGGGCTGGTAGCACTGACTATAGTTAGAATTGCCCAACACTTCCCATTATCAGACCCTATTTTCAGTTACTTGTAACATGACCAGACTTTGACCGTTTGGGCTGAAGTTTTCCCTGCTGGCTCAGCTGTCTATCACAGGCTGATTTTTTTTGGCGGGCGGGGGGACACTTAAGATACACGCATTCAGC
Organism: Dermatemys mawii; assembly: GCA_007922305.1. Classification (NCBI taxonomy): domain Eukaryota; kingdom Metazoa; phylum Chordata; order Testudines; family Dermatemydidae; genus Dermatemys; species Dermatemys mawii. The sequence continues at coordinate 3,426,025 of ML677384.1, read as the reverse complement.
TATTTGTGAGAATAGAGTTTAAAATTAAAACTTCAAAAATTCTTACTGCCATTTTTCTAGACACTCCAGCCGTACGTGCTTTGGAGCCTGGGCTTGACATTTGGCAGTGGGGTGGCCTTAGCATCAGGCCCATGTCTTTTCCTGTCCCTGTGAAAATTCACTCACATTTGGTCAAGTCATAAGCCTCTGAAACATCTCAGCTCACACGTGCTCAGTAGAGATTCGTTAGAGTCAAATCTCCAGGTTCTGTGCACGCTGAGCATGCATCATCTCCTCACAGCTCTTACTTCTAATCAGACTGCACAGGTACCATCCACCCAGAGTGACTCCGCATGTTCTATCCCAGGATTGCAGAGGCTGAACAGGACTTTCCCGGGATGGCTGCTTTTGGTGGCTGGGGGAGGGGAGTGTGGCTACTGTTGCATCAGTCACCATAACCACAAGTAGGGAGACTGTTTCTCCTGTGCTCTTTTAAGTCCCTCTGGTGGGGCCAGGCAATGAGGAGGTGGAACAATAGCAGGAACTTTCCTGGCTTGACTGCAGTGCGGCAGGGGAGAGTGTACGTTGCCGCCTGGCCACCTTTTAACCAGCCTGACAGATTTTTCTTCTACCTTGCCTGTGAAAAGATGTAATGTGCTGTTTTCTTCCACATTAGAGTGCTATATAATTCACAGCTTTGTTGTCATGCTGATGCTGCGTTAGGGTAAGATAAGAAAAATGATTTTAAAAAAACACATCAAAATGGTTCTCTAAAGCATGTTCATCATTAACTGTAGTTGACGCTCAGACACTTTTTGTTGGTGGGCCTGTGTGTCCAGAAGCTCTTTTTTCTGTGTCTCAGAGGTGACAGCCCTAGAAGACAGGGAAGAGACAGGTCGTGGAGAGCGGAGATCTTGAGTGGGAACAAGGGGGATAGCAGCAGAGGAAAAGAAAAGAGCAGGAGAAGTAGGGGAATAGGAGAAGAAGAAACAGACAGGCTGGGGGCATGGGACAGAAGGATCTCTAATCACTAAAGAACACTCCCTTATAGAATCTGGAACTGAACCAGTTTTGTATCAACATTCCTTTGCTGTCTAGTAAATAGCTGTGAAACCCACTGGTAAAGTGTGTCTCCATTCAAGACTGGATGTTTCTCTAAAAGACACAGTCTAGGAATTATTTTGGGGAAGTTCTATGGCTTGTAGTACATATCTGGTCAGACAATGATCCCATCTAGCAGCAGGTCTGCATAGAGAAAAAGAGTGTTCTACTGCTACCAGATACTCTATTAGTTCAAGTGGCAGAAGTCTGTGCTATGGATCTGAAGAGCCCAACACTTTTGATGACTCATGTCAGTGTCAAGATGATTCCACATGGCGGAGTGATTGTTTTTTACATTTTTTAAAAACGTAGGAAATTATATTAAAAATCCTACATTAAAAGAACATTAAGGATGCAAAATCAGGGACTCAAAAGTTAGGAAATTCCAGAATTAAGGTTGCCTGTGCATCCTAAATTCAGCCCCCTAGTGCATATGCTTTATGATACAGCTTTAAAGATCAGATACTATTTTTTTTTCTAGAGAACTCCAATCTCATTCAGTGCACGTGAAGGACAGTGCCCATGAAATGACTAGCAATTTGATATGTCTGTTTATCCTTATCATTCAATACATGGCCCAGTCTGAATTTGTCAAGATCCAACTTCTAGCAGTTTCGAAAGTCCACGCCATATGAAAGGTGGGGGATTGTGGCAATGTAGTGCACCATCAACAGTGGCTGAGGGCAGTGTATCTGTGGACAGTTGCATGCAGAATGCTTCCAAAGCTTCTGCAGATGTGGCATCTTCTTTTAAAAGGTATTGTATACTTCTTTTAGCACCAGCCTTGGAATGCCAGGCAGTGCAGAAAGGTGTGTGTGGTTGGGGAAGCGGAAGGGAGAAGTAGTGGGGAGTGGATAGCCCTGCCTTGCCCATACTTCAAGATGTCCCTTTGAGTGTCTAGCTTCACTAGCAGCATTGTGAATCCCCTCCTCTCCCTGCATTCATGGTACGTAAGAATCCAGATTCTGGGTGTCTGCTGTGCAAAAGTGCCAGAGGAAGGAAAAGCTCTTTCCACCTTCTTTCCCTCCGCATTCATACATGTGGATAAGAGAAACCAGAATAGGTCCCTAGGAATATATGAGAGTGTAATGTGTCCCTTCAGAAGAGGTTAGCATTGAAAAAAGGAATGACCGCTTTCCGAGTGCCTTTCAAGTGTTTGTGTTTTGTAGGTCTCCATACCCATCCGTGTGGGCTGAATAGTACGTTGTTAATATTTTGAACACTAAAGTATGATGAAAATCTGCTTAAAATAAATGTCAGGGAATTCATGACAGTCCTGCAGTCTCTTAGGAGACACAATGAAGCAAATGGTTCAATGCAAATAAAAACAAAATGATCATGAGGAGCTTTTCAGGCAGAAAATACAAGTTTCAAAGTATCAACTGAAAATTGTGAAAATGACCTTTTTTTCCGAGATACGAAGTTTATATGAAATAAACTTCCTCAGCTCCAACATTGCTGTTCATTTTCATTTGCTGTTATGTTTCATTTAGGTTTTGAGGTTTTCAGGGTAGGACTCTATTCTGTTTTTATGAAGTCCCATGCATATAGACTGAGTTGTATAAACAGTAATAATGACTCAGTAACATCACCTAGTCTGAAACATTTCAAAACTGCTATTTTAGGGGACAGTGGGGTACTATAAAATGCTTTTCATTTGGAAAGCCCCCTTTGTGTTAACCAGATGGAAGTGGCATTGTTTTACCATAAAAGCATAACCAGCTCTCAAAGAGGAAGTCACTGCATAGCTGTGCTGGTGCCATTTTTGATTAGTCACTAATGTTCTCTGAAGGGATGATTTTTTGCAGAATTTCTACTGCAAACCCATTACTTTGAACTGACCAACTGAAATTCTGGTTAGGGACAAGATAAAGCTGTAAACACAAGGAGTGGGTGGGTAGGTACTGGAAGTGGAAAATTCTGTTACCTTTCTACCTTTCAACACATCATGTAGGCTGTTCTGTCTATGGAAACAAGACTTGGTGTGCATTCTTTGTAAATAAACAGGACTGTACCAAAGAAATACACAATACCTGACATGTAACATCCATTTCTCCTCCTACAGGAAACAATGCAGCAAAGCTCTGAACACTGGCTAATTGCTCAGGCCAAAAGGGGCCACCAGAGCCAATAGTGAAACATAATTGTGCTCAAAACCCGAGATAATTTAAAACTTGTGAAAGATGAGAAGATTGTTTGCTGGAAGTGGTGCAGAGTGTACGTTTCCCTTTATTTTCAAAAAGCTGAAAGCCCTGGTTGCTCTTAGGGTAAGTGGCTTGTTTTTCTGTGTAATTTAAAATTGGCCATGACATCTGTCAGACGTTACAGCAGGTGCTGGCAGTTAGTGGAGTTTCTCATGCACTATTTGAGCTTGTTGTGTAGTCACCATAGCTGAGATAAGAATCAGGACCTCTATGATCTGGAGGCAGCAGCTCTGCTAGCAGAACTCATTGAAAGCCTCCCTCTGACTAATGCAGCAGAAGCTGTACACAGCTCACCCAAGTGACACTTCAGTTATTTTCAAGCATTCAGGAGCTCTGATGTCACTGGAATTTTTGTGTGTGTTGAGAAATCCAGCCAATGAAAGAGTTTAAGCAATGCCAGATTGTGAGCTCTCTGGGGAGGGGCCATCTTTGCACTGTTGGATTGTACAGTGCCTAGCACAGTGGTGCCCTGTTCCCTCGTTGGAGTCCCAAAGTGCTACCACAATAGAAATAATGAATAACAATAGTAGTATTTTCTTTTGAGAGGTGTTTCCTATATGTCTGCATAGAACACATTGTGCTGGGTTCTGATCTAAAACAAATGAGTAATGGAAGTTTTTTGAGGCTCATGCTACAAAAGCAAAGTTGGACTATGACCTTGGTCTATTGATTTAACAAAGGACGGGGACTGTAAGAAATGTTATGGGGGCACACTTGGTTTTTGGATACACACAAACAGTTTGTGTCAAAGTTAGACAATGGGAAGCAGGCAAGTGAGGATAGACTTTGTCCCAAGCTATTGCAACTGTTGAAGAACTGACAGCATATCCTGTAACTGATTATAAATGCAAAGTGATGATTTGCTGTGCATCGCTGCTAACCATACCTAGGGCTGTTGATTTCCAAAATTGCTTTGTACCTTTTCAAACTACAAACAGGAATCATCAAGTATAAAACTCTGCTAAATCTGCTTTAATGGGGATCCCAAATGTCAGGTGAAAGTTTCTTATTTCCTATGCTGAGAAATTTGCTGGTACTTTAAGGGTTTGATCTTGCTTGGTGCTGAGAACTCCTGCAAGGTGCTGAACGCAATGCAATGAAGGGGTTAAAGAGCACTCACAGGCTTGCAGAAGTGCTGAGTGATTTGCAGGATCTAACTCTTATAGGATGACCAGATGTCCCGATTTTATAGGGACAGTCCCGATATTTGGGGCTTTTTCTTATATAGGTTCCTATTACACACACACCTCACTCCCTGCCCCAGTTTTTCACACTTGCTATCTGGTCACTCTAAACTCTTAAGATATTCTTCTTTGTACAAATGCAAAGGCATGGAAATGTAACTATGTTCAGTATGAGTATCCTGTTAGCCAAATGAAATGTGGAAAAAAATCAGGATACAGTGTTTTTATATACTTCCCGTCCTAAACTGTTAAACAGCTCTGTTCACATGTTAAGTGATCATGATGGTATGTGTATCAGGCTAAGTTTTTAAAGCATTTGGAATCCTTTGAGTTGAAAAATCTCTAGACATAGTTATTATGACCAGCTCCATACCTATACTTATTTCTGGGTAGAGGGCATACGCACATCCCTCGCTCTTTTTTGTTGTGCAGGCTATCAAGGTGTTGCCTTCTTTTTCACCCTGCATCTGATTGTTCGTTTCTCTCTCTCTCTCTCATGGGACCACACAATTAATGCCTTTAACATGGTAATCATAATGTGAAGCAGCAACACAGGCACTCTGGCAACCAACACAAGTGAAAACCCCTTTTTTTGTGAATGTCCTTGTACTGTCTCCTATGGTGAAAGTCAGTATTTTAGGAGAAAAAGTGTTTTCAGCTGCTCACAGAGGGATTTTTAAAAGTGACTGCAATTTCAGAGTTTCCACTGTTTTCTCTCTCCTTTATGAAAATGTATAATTTATTTAAAATTCTCCCTGTTTTCATTGGAATGTCATTAATTGACTTGGAATGAGTATAATCTCTTGAAGAAAAACATGCTTACAGTGTAAATAGCCCCTTCTCAAAAGATTTGCAAAAAGCAGATTATATGCAAATTCTTCAAATATTCTTTGGTGCCAGACGCTGTTGGATTCACATGGGCTGGTCAAGTCTCAGCATCAAAGCCTGACTTTTATATACTTGTTTATGTCAGCAACTGTCATATGGTTGTGGCAGTCCAATTATTAATGCTGTTGGTAGAGCCATGCAAGCCATTCATAATAATAGCAGAAACCACACAAAACTTGTTTAGTTTCAGGTTCAGAAATGGAAATAAATGACAAATAGTTCCAGGCAAAACTGTTTTGGACCTATGAACCTTTCATGAAATCGGGAAGAATTATTTATGTGTGTGTGTGGTGGTGGTTTGTTTTTTCTATATGCGGATAAGCTTAAATTTTAGAAAATGGGTTTTGTGGATTCATAACTGTGGCTGCCCAATGTAAGTCACATGATTAGTGTCCTGGCTCCTTGACTGACTGACTAACATTTTTATGATTTATGTAGCACCACTGTTGCACATATGTAACCACTGATGAATGTGCTGACAGGGTTCTGACCCCCGGTGCTGATCCACAGAGAGTATGAGTTGTTAGCCGTGTTAGCTGCAAGCCCTTGGCACTTTAGTTCAAGCTCTAGCAACCCATGGGATGATTGTAATCTTGACTGACATTGAACTGGGGACCTCCAGGTCAAAAATACATAAGAGGTGGCTTGGCAGGGATCTGAATTGCTGGAGGACTTCAATGCTTAGAATGAACTTCCTTGGAGCAGAAGTAGTACATCCAGTAACATATACTCATAACCCACTATGAGTATATGTTACTGGATGTCTTTGTGCCGTTCCTCACAGGATGTGAGGTCTTGCAACCCCAGAGCTACTGAGCTGTGTGTTGGCCAGAAGGCTGGCCATCACACATGCTTCCCCAACACTAAAGATGATGCAATCCTTGTCTCAAAGTGCTTGTAATCTAAGCCAAACAATAATGGACAAAGGAAGAAAACATAAGAAGATCATGACAATTCAATGGCTTGGCTTTTCCATGTATCTTATTAGTTCCAGTTTTATTCTTAAGTTCTTTTTTTTTTATATACCATATCTTTGATTTTTTCAATTCCTTATAATAACAATGTTGTGTTTTAAAGTAGGGACTAGTGGTGGGAGGCTTAGTGAAAGAAATGACTGAGAAGGATCACCATAATGCCTGTGGCTGGATAGATGCTGTGTTTAGTTGAGTTCTATAGTTTCCGTGCGCAAAAGCATATACCCGAACATGTTGTATGCACACACAGAATTATTGTTTTTGTTCAGTTAGGGAGTCAGGCAGGAAGTAGCTGGACAGAGATTTTTTTGTTTTCTTTTTTGTTTTGCCTTTGGCAAAAAATTCAACATTATTCTTTTTGCATTCATGGAACACTTGAGATTCTCATCTGAAAGATGCAATGTACAGTAAATGCAAGAGACTGGGCTATTTTATAGGCTTAGTGACATTTAGTTCTTCACTCTGGGTGTGACGGGTTGGACCGCCCATCTGAGATGCCACCTGATGTGCTGGGGGCTCACTGAGCCCGCCCGTTCCACCAGCCTGAGCTTGCTCACTCTGTTTATGCTGTGCCACGCCCTGGAGCCTTCACTAGCAGGCACAGAGGTAAGGCCACTCCCAGCTGCAAATACAGATAGAAGTCAGCTCTGTGTGAAAGGGCTCAGCTTGGAGATTCACCCAGCACTCATGTGCACACCCATTTTGGGAAATAAACCCAAAGTAATATTGTCTTGCACTGTATAGATAGATCTGCATGGCGCAAGCTCATAAAAATTTGCCCTCTCCCCCTCAATGTGCAGAAATATATGAACAGCTTCTTGGGCCCCCCAGATAGGAATTGCACAAACTAGGTTATGTTATGAACAAGAAATAAGTTTATTAATTACAAAAGGTAATTTTTAAATGGCTATAAGGGATAGCAAACAGTTCAAAGCAAATTACCTTAGTAAATAAACAAAAAACACAAACTGACCTTAACACACTAAATAGATAAAATATAAATTAAAGAAAATTCTCACCCTCAGTGATAAACAGGCTGTCAGATTCTTAAAGCTCAGGTTGCCTTGGCTTTCCCAAGTTTTCAGACACAGACTAAAAATCCTTTTAGCCTAGGACTGTCACTTCCCACAGTTCAGTCTTTGTTCCTGAGGTGTTTCTAGGTGTGTTGTTGTAGGAAGAGTGAGAACCCCACCCCCATGATGTCATTTCCCTCTTTTATATCTTCTCCCCACTTGCTGGAAAGCTTTTTTGCAGTGACCTGGGTCAAACTGTTCCCATTGTGTAGTGCTCTCTCTGAGATGTTTTTATTGTACACAGTTCTTGGGGAAATCCTTGTGCTAGTGTGCATTTCCTCAATAAGCCATTATCATTGTTTGGCCTTTTTACTGTCTTACCTGAAAGGCTGCTTTTGGGTGTGTTCAACCTCAGAACATATTTCAGCAACACATACGTAGCCAAACTTCATAACTTCACACACGACGATAGCACATACAATCCAACGAGATATTACTGTCTAGCAGATCAAGACTTTAGAATGACACCTCACAAAGTATACTTTGTATAAGACATATCCTAATTACATGACAGTGGTGAATATTGGGATGTCAGGATGTAAAGGTACCATCTTTTACTGCAAAAAAGATTAATTCTAAAACAAGCCATTTTTTCTTAAAAAAAAAAAAAATCCCCAAAACTCAAAAAACTTTTCAGCCAAGTAGATTTTGATCAGCTCTAGAATGGATGACTCAATTAAAGTTTAATTGTTGTTATGGAATGTTTGCATTCTGTCATCTCATTTTGGGTAATGATTGTTGAGACTTGATCGTTGGGGAATGTATTGATCATCCTAAATTGAAAGTTCTCCTTTATTTACTTCAGATTTTTTCCCATTCTTTCCAGTAGTTCCTTGGGGCCTGTATAGCTGCTCAGCACAGAAAAAGGAAGGTAGTTTACAAATACCTGGTGGGATTAGGAAGGTTGTGGGAGAGAGAGAGGCAACAGATTACTTCCCTGAGGTAAACTCTTCAGTATACCACTCCTACAAAACTAGGGATCCTTAGGGTTATTATTATGAATTGCACTATTAGGGCAACTGGGGTCAGTGGAGTCAAGGGTTAGGTGTAGCCTGGGACAGCCTGGGGGTGGATGAGGTGAAGTAGGAGAGAGGATTGGCTGGGAAAGTAGCAGGGAATTGAGAGGCCTAGGAAGTGAGTGGGGAGCAGGTGCTTTGTAGGTTGAGGGAAGTGGTGAAGCTTGGGGTTTTAAGAAAAGGGATTAAAGAGAAGGATTTGATGAACAGAGAGAATGAGATGCAGCGGGGGTGGGGGTGGAAAGGTTTGTTCGGGAGAGCCTGGGGCAGCAGTAGGGGGGAGTGCTTTGGGCATTACTGGAGCTGATCTCGTGTGTCACTGTCCATCTCCTCCCCACCATTCTCCTTCAGTCCCTTGGTGGTTGCATCTTCCCACTGGCTGGGATGTAGCAGAGGCAGTGGTGCCACTGGAAAAGAGGCAGCTTGGCTGCCTGCTCAGCAGGCCGCACATAATCCATAGGTCTAGGAAGAGACAGGGCAGGGGAACCCTGGGCCTCCCTGCAGTCTTGCTGAGTAACAGATCATGGCAGGGCTAGAGAGCAGGTGCAAATGCATGATTATCCTATGATACCTGACACTTGGCAGCCCCCTGTGGGTCACTCCCAAAGAGATTTTGTTTCTGCACCAAAGCCCAGAGCTAGGAGGGCTTTGCACAGGTTGAGGTTCCATGAAGAAAGTTTCACTCAGCCATGGTAATGAATGGGAGTGTCATGATGCATGGAAAATCCACAGTGTGAAGTGTAAGAGAAAGCACATATGTCTTAAAAGCAAAGGGGCATGAAGGCAAACTGCACAGTCACTTCCTCCTCCTCCTCCTTTGACATTGTCTAGTTCAGCTTAGAAGGGTGTTTGAAGTGTTCGAGCTGCTTTTCTTAAGCAGCATAGATTGACTGGGCCCTTCTGTAGTTCTCTTCCAACAAAGCTGGAGGATCTGGTCCTTGAAACCTGTAGGCTGCTGACAGATGCAGGCAACTGAATAGGTTGTATTTCCAGAAGTTCTTGGGAATACTGGAGTTTTCTCAAGGTGAACCTGAGCACTTGCAGAAGCCACAGTAGTGCCAATTCTCATGATTTTGTCATGAGTTTTATGGTAATTATTGTTTTCCTTGAAGCCCCAGCTCCTGAAATCAAGTGGCTATGTGATGATTTCAGCCTTAATTCTTAAAGAGAAAGTAAGTTTCTAGCCCCTGTGGCTGTGCAGAAAGCTGCAAAATGTGATCCCGGTGCACCCTGAAAGCTCAAAAAGCAGAAGGCATATAAAAACACCACCAAATCTATTGTTTGTACATAATCTCATGGTTTTAAAGTCAATCTCATGATTTTTGGTGAGCCTGACTCATGGGTTTTGAACACTACTTGGAGCTACTCCAACCGTATTTGATAGTCGCCATTCAACATTGATTTAAAACTCTAATACATTTATCATTTAACTGTTTTTTTTCTTTTGGGAACTGTGATGATTATGTGAATTATAAATAATTTCATGACCCAAAGTTCTTCCTCTAACATTAACAAATTCACCTACACCATGAAAATGTTTCACTATTTTTGATTAAAAGTGTAGGTATTTTAACTTATTTTAATACATTCTTTTTCTAGATAGTAATTTCTTTTTTTGGAATATACTTCTTTAAAAATGTAAAGCAGGTTAGAGAATCTGTTTCAGGAGGACCCTAATGCAGTCTTCAAGTAACGCAACTGCAATCTGAGAAGCGTGATTTAAATTGGCTGTTTCCATTTCTAGCCTAATGATTTCTAATCTAATTGATAGTTTAGTATTAGGTACCTGTAATAAGACTGAAAACCAGCAATATCTTGATTTGGCTTTCATTTAATTAATGAGCTACTGACAATATGGCTAATGTATGCACTCAGCATAGGAAGATTATAAGCTCCTGCTAAACCTTGGAATCTGTACTTTTTGATGTGCTTAATGTTTTTTTTTTTTCTCGTATGTTCATAACTTCAGGGCTGGCACGCTAGGAGAGAAAAATGAAGTGCTGGAAAGTTGCTAACAATGTATGGCAAAAATAACATAATCACGAGCGCTGAGAGAAAATGTTGTGCTAAGTGGCCAAGAGCCAATGCAGGACACAATGAGAAGGGGACACAGCCAAAAGGGAAAGAGAGGGAGGGACTGGCAATAGGGGTGTTAGCACAGCTAGGGTCAGATTTTAGTCCCACTGCGACAGTGACAAACCATTTACAGCAAGTGTTTAAAATGCAAACACTGAGTATTAAAGAACCATCACTAAGGTATTTGCCTAACTCATACCACAGTATGGATCCTTTTTAGTCCTAGCATTTTAGTGAGTGTTCCACCTGCTCTTTCTTCCCTCCTTCCTTTTCAGGCATGTAATTTGCATCAGATTTTTTGAACTGTAGCTAGGGAAGGTTATTACCCTCTTGTGGTCAAGCTGAGGAACTGAACCAGCATTCTGTAGCATCAACTTTGAGAGCATCAAACCAAACAGAAGGGAAATTGCTGATTTGTTCTTTTTAGAACAACAGAGCTGGTGCAATATTGCGAAACCAGGGTTGATGAGCATTTGTCTGGCTTCCAAATGGCTGTTCAGCTTGATCATGTTTGCTCCATTTTGAATCCACATGAATGATTTTTGCTATTTTGTTCTTCATACAGATGCCCACATGCAGATATGAACAAGGGCATTTGTGCACAGAATATACATTTGCTATTCATTATCCACCATGCCTTATTTTCCTGTATAACAAATTCCCTTCTCAAACCAGAATGCTGAACTAACACCACAGCGTATGATTTATGTAACCCCGGCACTCAACACAAATAACAAACAGCATGTAGAGCAAACAGTTTACGAACAGCCCCCAGGCTGTTTTATCTCTGCCACTGGACGAATACCTAGGAATAATGAATATATTCTCAGAAATAAGAATGAGTTTTTAATACTACATGAAGAGGGAAAAAGATTATATTTATTGGATAATTTCTTTGCAACAAATAATTCCACCAGTTCTAATAATATTGATTCTTCTTAAGACAAGAATTCTACCTTTAGTTATTAAGGTAATATCACATTACAGTGGAATTACCTACAATATGCTATTCAGTTTGCATTTTTCTAGGATGACACTTCGTATAGAGAACAAGGTACATCTGGACATATATTGGGCAAGATTCTCTCACGAGCTGTGCTAAGCACAGGTCCAGAGGAGGAAACACAAAATGGACTGTATACACTTTGGGTGTTCTTCAGATTTTTAGTGACTTCAGGACTATTTTGCTCTTGGCACAAATTGCTGCAGCCTTAAGGCTGCTCAGAGCCCTGCAGGGTCCAGAGCACAGTGCCTATGCTGGGGGCTTCATGGTATGGTGGCATAGAGTTACCTCAGCCTCTGCCTCTCCTTGGGTTCTCCCTTTTGCAGTAGAATACATGTATAGACAGCTAAGACTGGATTGTGGCACCTTTGAGCAACTGTGCACTGCAAAGGGTCACAGTGGGATGGAGGATCTGGCCCGCTGCTTAAAATGGGAGGGCAAAGCTGGGAAAGCAGTTATCCAAAAAGAGCCCTAGAGGTGATACTGGACGGCACTAGAAGAAAACGGTTTGTACAGAACTTTTTCAATCTTCACATGGCATATATGCCCAGGACTCTCTAATATGTTAGCAATAACAGAATCATTATTAATCATTGAAGTGACTTAGCATGAAGACTTGGGAGAGAGGCTAATTATAATTTTTTATTATTATTAGTTGCGAACATTATTTTTATTAATTACTATTGTTATTATGTATTAGAGTTGTGGTAGCACCCAGAGACCTTAGCTATATGAGGCACTGCGCATATGCATCGGAAGACACAATCTGTGGAAGAATGACCAACACCAAACCAGATTTTGTAGTTATTATGCAAGTAGAGCTTTCCTTAGCTCTCCCTCCTGGGAAGAGAACGTGGCACGCATCAGAGCTGTCCCTGCTACACTACACAATCATCTAAGTGCAGAAAGTGAAGATTAAGTATCTTGCAAAACCAGCATGAGCTCTCTAATTATCAGGAATAGTCAGGGCCTCACTTTTATGTCTTGTTAGACAGACAATCTCTCTGGCACTCTAAGGGCCTCCTGGCACCATTCTAGAGAACAGGTTCGGTATGGGCAGAGAGGGAAGAAAGTCATATTCTGAACTGCCAAAACAACTTCTTGCAGCAGCTTGGGCATTACTTGGGTGACCTCCTGTTCACATATTGAGCAGTTTATTAACTTATCAGGGCTGATAAGATCCCAGGACAAAATAATATGGCTGCATGCAATGACAGGCAGATTTGGAAGCTGTCCTGGCACATGTAGCTCAAGTGCCATCTAGAGAAAATCCCTCTGCTGAGATATGCTGGTGGTTGTCAAATTCAGGGAAATTTTGGCAGCAATATTAGTGAAAAATAAGCATTCACTATGCCTTCCTTAATCACCAGGCCCTGATTTGGCAAAGCACATAAGCATGTGTTTACAACTAAGCATGTGCGTGATGAAGCAGAGAAATCTCCCACCAGCACAGAAGGGGTTAAAGATACCCCAGCCAGCCAAGGCAGCCACTAGGAAAGGAGCACCATCTCCCTGGCCAGAGGAGACAGAAGAGGCCTACGAGCACCTAGCCTAAGGTGGGAATGGGTGACTGAAGCACAGAGACCTTGTGGGGTACTGGCCCTGCCAAACACACAGCTGCCCCACCCAGAGGAACGCCACCCCAGGTTCACTATCAGAGACAAGCCACCTCTGCAACTTTGACTACAGGGGCCACACCCCAAACGGAAGGGACAGCAGTAGGAAGTAGCCCAGGGCACTGGATTTAGACTCCCAGCTATGAGGTTCCCTACTCAATGTTGACTTACACAGTTCCCTGGGCTGGGACGGGACCCGGAGTAGTGGGAGGGCCTGGGTCCCCTCATCTCCTCCTCAGTCTTTAAGACTGCGGCACCTCAACCAAGCAAGGAGCCAGAAATCAAACGCTCCAACCACTAGGCCACCCTGTTCTACAAAGCCCTCTATTACAATGTGCTCAAGTGCTCTGTCAAAGCAGAGCCTTAGTGCTTGCCTATTACAGGGACACTCAAGGCTTGTCTTTATGTACAGCTATATAGGTTCAGTAAAGACTCTACTATGCTGATGGGGAAGCGTCTCCTGTTAGCGAAGTTAATCCATCTTTGCAAAAGGCAGTGGCTATGTAGATGGGAGAACCTCTCTTATCGACATAGCGCTGTCTATACCTGGGGTTAGATCAGTATAACTATGTTGCTCAGGGTTATGGATTTTTCACATCTGTGAGCAATACAGTCAAGGGCATTGGAGCCTTCCCAAAAGTGTGTGTGTGTGTGTGTCTTTGTGTGTGTGTGTGAGAGAGTCTGGAGCTGGGGGGCCCTGCCTCCTTGAGGCCCCACCCCTGCCTCTTCTCTTCCTGGCCAATCTGGAAGCCAAAGCAGGGCCTGGGATCTCCCCCCGCAGCCCTGACAAGTGTAGGTGGAGGGACGTAGGCTCCCCGCAGCTGCCGCGTGGCTGTCCTTGACCCAGCTCTGGCCAGGGGGTGGGCCTTGGAGATGCAGCCCAGCCATGATAAGTGCTGTGCGGGCAGCTCTTGGGAGCCACAGATGGACCCTCCACCTGTCTAAAGTGTGAGGGGTCTGCCAAGACCAGCCCCTGGCCCATGTCTCTGCCCCCCAGAGCTCCCGCCCAGGGCAGGTAGAGGGTCTACGGCTCCCCACAGCTGCCTTTGTGGTTCTTACTCTGGCCGGGCTGCAGCTAAAGCCAGGTTGGGGAGAGTCGTGCGGTCAGCTATGGTGAGTTGGTATGGAGTCACGGACCCTCCACCTCCACCTGCCCTGGGCTGGGCTTGGAGCCCGGGGGAGTGGGGACACAGGCTTGGGGCTGCTCTCAGCTCCCTGCACCGCAGGCAGGTGGAGGGTCCATGTGGTTCCCACAACTGCCCAGGTTCCAAGCTGGCCTGGGTGGGGGTAGGGCTGCAGGAGGGAGAAGGGGGCGAGGTCCACCCTAGTGAAAATTGGACGGTGCCGGCCTGTCCACTTTGAAAATGTGGGAGGGCTATGACCCCTCTGGTACCAGCGTTATGCAGATATAGGTCTGTAGTGAAGACCTGGCCTCAGGCAAGTTAAACTGAATCAACTAAAGATGTGAAGTCAATGAGCTTTAGTTCACTGTAACTTAATCCTCTTTGGAGTTATAATGAACTAAGGCCACTTTACTTCCCCATGAGAGAACCCATGCAAGTGTTTAATGTGCCTTAGCTTATATATGTTTGTTTAATTGTTTTGCCTTAACTTTCCTGTCCCGTAGGGACATTGCCTTACAGTCCATCAAACAACCATATAGGAGTCAGGAAAGTTATGCTTTTGTCCTGCTAAGAATGTTTCTGCGTCCTTTGAAGTGAGGAGTTTCAGGGCTTTATAATTTCCCTAACTGGCCCTTACCTAGGTAATAGGCCAAATCCCACCCTTGGAACCACACATATGACTTCCTTAAAAGTCAGTGGGAAGTATGTAAATTCAGTCAGGATTTGGCTGACTCTCTATATTCAGCCTCTTCCTGGTATCCAGCAGCATGCCCTGCTTCTTTTCAAGAGTTCCTTATCATCCTTGTTGATTGGTTTTCAAAGTACAAGACAGTCTGGCTTCATTTGGGAAGACTATCTCCAAATTATGATTTACAATCATGTAGAACGATTTTATATCATCTCTAAACTAAAGTCAGATCAGAAAGGGGTAAAACAAGACATTTTTAAACACTACCAAATAAAGACATCCTTATGATATTAGCAACAAAATTTACTCCGTCATTCACATAGTGGCATGGGGGATTGATTTTTTGTTTGAAGAATCAGTGGCTAGACAGGAAGCCATGTGCAAAAAGAAAAAAAAACCCTCATGAAATTTTAGCTAAATGTTTTTCTGTTGTTAATTGCAAGGCTCTGAATCAGCTGACTGGTTTATGGCTATCTTTTCCACAGAGAATAATGAACCATATGCCCTTAACTAGTATTAACCTGCCAAAGTTATGTTTTTTTGCTGGAAGGGCTCTGGAGCTGCCAGTGCAGTCACTGCATCTGTTTTGCAGATTAAGAGAGAGAAGCACAAAGAAACATGTTGTACCCTTGCTTCTTTTATGGCATAGCATGGCATGTATTACCCAGGAGCAAAATCATGGTGGTTATAGGTTCAGATGAAAGTGGTAGGAACCTGGAATGACTTTGTAAATAGTAAACATAATAATTATAAGCCTATTAAAGATGTTACTGAAGGTTGGATAAGATGGGGGCATAAAATTCCTCCCACCTTTTCTTGAGCCTGTTTTTTGTTTCTTGATGAAATTGTGGTGAAATTATGCATATATTTTAAATGCCAAACCTCTGACTTTGTGGTTCTTTAACAGAATGTACAAGCATGTTTTCTGCAGATTGTGCAAGTTTACTATCTCATCAACCCCACTATGAAAGGGAATTGACTTGATTTATTATAAAAGTCCTGCAAGAAATAAGAAATATTTCTTTGCATGTTTAAGCTTGACCAAGGGGCAAATTGCAACATCAGTCTTTTAAAAATATTCTCTGCTAACTTAATCTGTCATTGTACAAAAAGGGCTCTTAAATAAACATAATTATTAGTGCATTACAACTATGCAAATTGAAGCTCTTGAACTCAAGACTGCAACCTGTACTTGGGTGATATATGTTTTCTCACACAAGTAGTCCTATTGACATCAAAGGGACTATTGACACGATTAAAGGCCTGTAGGATGGGATCCTTGTTCCTGCAAACCTTTACTCACATGAGTGGATCTTACACATGCAAGTAGTCTCATATGAGTAAAGGGTTGCAGGACTGAGCCCTTTCTTTGGTCTTAGTGTGTGCATATTTATATCCAACATAAGTTGCCTTGCATTCAACTATTTGTGCATGTATCTGCACTCAAATTTGTCTCTGGCTGACATAAGCATTCTGTTACAGGGACAGAGTAAAACTACTTCCCCAAATGCTGTGGAGTCCTGGTTGACCCACTGAGACCGATGCAATGCAAATACGGATACTGATGGGCTGTGTCAACCCTAAGAGTCCTCCAGAAGTTGTCACACAATGCCCCATGCTCTGTGGCAGTGACCCCTCACAGATGCTGGAAATCACCCACCCTCCTTTAAGCAACTTCAGGTGTTTTTGAAATGCCTGTTTCTGCTTGCCCACACTGGCGAGCACACCTAGCAGCTCTCTCTCGTTGTGTGGAACTGCCCAAGCAAACGTGCTGGTGCCACACAGTAGACACACTCCTGCTTGGAGTAGACAGGAGGCCTATGGGCTCAGCTATGGATCAGCCATAGAAACATGGACAACTATGAACAAATTGCACATGGGATGCAGGTGAAGGGCTATGACTGGGATCAGTGGCAGTGCTGTGTGAAAGTGAAGGAACTTTGCCAGGGATACCAAAAGGCCAAGAAGGCCAATTATAGATTTGATGCTGAGTCACAGACCTGCCGCTTTTACAAGCTGCAGGTCATACTTGGCAGAGACCCCATCGGCACCATGCAGACGACTGTGGATATCTTCGAGAAGCCAGAGACAGAGACCTCTGCTGTGAAAAGCAAGGCGGAGGAGAGGGTAGATGCATTGGGGGGCTCCACTTATGCTGAGAGCAAGGACCTATTTGAGACTGCCCCAAAAACTAGGCAGTCCCACCAGGCAAGCACGGATGAGCCTGATGAAAAGGAAGGGACCTCAGGTAAGTATGTATATGCATTTTTCCTTGCAATGTTTAGATTTTTAAAAGGGGCCCATCCCATCCCAAGCTACCAAGACATAGGTGTTGACTTTTCATTGTTTTACTCATACCAGAAACGGTAGTGATACAACAAACAGACGTAGAGTTGGCATGTGCTTTACATTCCCCTGTTGGGTTAAGTGAGGGTGGGAGGTGGGGAACATTCAGAACATTTTATTTATGTATGTAGAGATGTCCCTTTTATCCTGTGACACTGATCAACGCCTGTATTCATATCCTACAAACAACTGCAATGATGTTTGTACAAAATATGCCTTGTAGGGTATCATTTAAAAACTAACACCACAGTGGTCATTACTATCGTTTTAAAATGCATGTGTTAACCTTATTTCTGAAGTTATGAATTCCCTCTGCATGATGCTACTAGAACATGTTTAAGACAGACAGACTAGCCTAGGTAAAAGTGATAAACTGGTCTTTCCTAGACAAAGGAATGTGGGTTTACCTCAGTGTACACATTGTCCGTAAACAAAGCCATCGAGTGAAACCAGTTTGGATTGTCTTGATCCTGAACTTGAGAGATAGAGAATTAGTATGGCTCCCGCACCCCAGAAAGATACAGGAGACTGAATCCCCAGAAGGCTTTCCTGACATTGAGAACAAAGACAATTCTTTGGGAATATAAGGGAAAGAGAGTGACTTCATCTTTATCTTTCACCTAAGAAGACAAGGGAAACTCACACTTCATACTTCTATGAAAGGTCCTATTGAGAGACAGTCAGACATGCTGGACAAAGTATAGTTGGTGAGAAAAACCATCTGAAATAAAGACTGTATCATGCTAGATTAAGTTTTAGACTTTTAGATGCATGTTTTCACTTTTATTTGCTTGTTAATAAACTTGTTTTATTTTTAATCTAAACCACCCCAGTGCTGTGTAATTGTTAACTCCAGTTAATGTGGCAACAGGATGGGTATTGACTCTTTAAAGGAGCAAACAAGCCTTATTATTTCTCAGAGTGGGCCCGGAGAGGACTCAGGGCAGATGGTTTTAGGGCAATTCAGGACTGGAAGTGTGTTGGGGCCATCTTGCCAGGGTATAACCAAAGCTAGTGGAAACCAGGGTTGGACTGTTGTGTTGTAGCTGAGATCAAAGCACAGAAACAGGGCTGCACAGCACACAGGACACTGCATGCTGGTCTGCTGATTGTTTGTGTCCAGGCTATGAGCCTCATGAGCAGGGCATTTATGACATGCAGGGATACAGGGTAGGTGGTGACACAACCCCTTGTTGGTTTGTATTGCACCCCCAAAACATGACATATCCCCCTGAAAGATCTCAATGAAACTTCTAAAGATATACTCTTCAGCCCTCTGCCACAGGTCTCCAGGGATGGCTGCCTTATTTCTTCTTCCACATTAGGACACTATCCCATGCCACTCTGTGATGAGCTTGTATGGCACCATTGCAGTAACCAGGCTAGCGGCATATGGACCCAAGCAGCTTCAGAACACCGGCAGTGTTCTTTGTGCCTTTGTAACCTTTAAAGGAGTGAGATGTCCCTCCACCAGCTGTGGAAAACAGTGTCAACAATGTGTGCCATTGCCCTATACTCATAGCCATGGAATAGGGATTGAAATGTTACAGCTTTGTGCAACAGAAAAGCCTTCCCTCCCACTCTTGCCACTGGTGGGCTGTACTACATGGCTGGGGCTGAAGCAGAGACATGTCAAAGCTGACTTGTCAATAAGCATTTCTTACTAAAAGTGTATAAGGGAAGGGAGTTTTGTGACTTATTTTTCCCTTTGAGCTAAATAGTTCAAGAAGTTCATGAAATCTGGAATGTGAAGTTTGCCCCTTCTTTGCAAAATGCTTTAATCATCATTTCAAACAAGAGTCAGATTGGCTCAGCCTTATGTTTAAAAATATTTTACACTGATGTTTCACATGAAAAATATCACCCAGGTTTCATTATATAAAACCGACAAAGAATTTTTGGGGGAATGGCGGTTAATAAAAAAACATCAGCTGATGTATCTTGCTCTAATTAATGCTCATCATCAATAAAAAATAATTATAATTTTTGCTTAAGTCCGCAGATAAACCTATTAAAGCCTCAGTTCAGAAAGGTACTTAAATTTAAATATGTGCCTAATTTTAAGCATCTGCCTTGTTTCATTGAATCCTATGGGAGTACTCACATGCTTACATTTAAGAACATGCTTAAGAATTCTGCTGAATTGAGGCATGGAGGTTTTCTGGTGTTCCTTTCTGGGTTCCAGTTGTTCATTTTTGAATAAACAATCCAATTTTTCTTTTTAAAAAAGAAACAGTTGAGCAATATAAAGGTGTGATATTTTTAAAAATTGCCATGATATACAAGAGTTAGCCAATAAATGGCCAAATAAAGCAATACATACTTAGGTCTAATCTGCTCTTCACTCGTCTGTCTAAGTTAGAATTCCCATATGTGGCTTTATAAACATTATGAGAGAGAACAAGTTAGCCCTTTCTTTCTAACCTTGACTAACCCTCTTCTAACTCATCTTCATATTGTAGATGCTACATCTGTAGATAGCTGAACTCTTCTTTCCCTAACTTGGTTATTCTGTTACACATGAAATGTTTTCAATAAGATTATTTGTGTTTCAGAAAAATAGTAAGAATTTATAATCGCATTAACAGAGAAAGTTAATAGAAATAACTCCCCTCCCCCAAACGTAATAGGATTTGAATTTGCTTCCTTTACAATATGGCAACAACTTTTACCCACTCGGCCACACAGTCTTTGCGGCTATGAACTAGAATGTGAGTCCCTTACTCATGCTGAATGGTACTTTATATGATGACTTGTCTCTTTAGATCATAAGGTATTACTCAATAGGAGTAAGAGTATCCCAGTCTGACTCTGAATGAAACTGTTTGGGTATGTCTACACTGCAGCTGGGAGCGAGCCCCTCAGTGTGGGTAGACAGCCTTGTGCTAACTGGGCTTGTGATAGTGTGCAACAAATAGCTGTGTGGATGTTGTGGCACTGGCTCAGACTCGGGCTTGCCACCCGAGCTCAAGCCCACCCTACCCCTGGGATTTGAAAGGGCCTTCGTTATTTACGGTAGGCGAACCCACTTTGAATGAGGCTCTTATCTACTGTTCATGTCACTATCTAGCTGACTGAAACCTAAGTCTATTTTTGTATCATGGAGTGCAATGGCAAGCTGACACCTGTCATTTTCTTCTTCAAACTATTTCTCTCCAGGGTCAAATCACCATATCACAAACTGCATGTATTCTGGTAGCACATAATGTGCTAAGAAGAGGTGCTCACTCACATATGAAGACACATGACTTACAACCGTGGCTGGAAGCTAGGCTATCTGAAATGAACTATATTTGCCAAATAAATTGTAGTGAGTTTGGTTATACTGTGCTACCTGATACAGCAGTCAGGGAAAAGAGTGATCCCCAGCAGGAAGGGTAATTACATAAAACAGTTTCAAAGGGGAATATTTGGTCAGATATCCACGTGATGTGGATAACAGTTGAAAGGTACTAAGTGTTAGCACCAAACATTAAGGATTCCTTTTTTATGAGATGCAATACAGCCTAGTGCAGGGGTAGGCAACCTATGGCATGCGTGCCAAAGGTGGCACGCGAGCTGATTTTCAGTGGGACTCACACTGCCTGGGTCCTGGCCACTGGTCTGGGGGGTGGGGTGGAGATGGGGGCTCTGCATTTTAATTTAATTTTAAATGAAGCTTCTTAAACATTTTAAAAACCCTATTTTACTTTACATACAACAATAGTTTAGTTCTATATTATAGACTTATAGAAAGAGATCTTCTATAAACGTTAAAATGTATTACTGGCACGCAAAACCTTAAATTAGAGTGAATAAATGAAGACTCGGCACACCACTTCTGAAAGGTTGCCAACCCGTGACCTAGTGGATAGGGGGCTGGATGGAAGTCTATTTCTGGGCTGTGCTGTGGACCTACTGTGTGGCCTGGGGCAAGTCATTTCATCTGTCTCTTCCCTTCTGCCCTGTGTCTTAGCTATGTGGTTGTAAAGTCTTTGGGGAAGGGACTTTCTCACACGATGTGCAATGTCTAGTATCAGGTGCCGCCAATGCCATTTGGGGATTCTAATTGCTACTGTAATGCCAATAATAATATTTGGTTTATATATCAAAGGTTTGTATCTCTCGCTTAGAAAACCTCATCCCTCATCCAATCTCAAAGATTTCTTTGAAATGGTGAAAAAATGATGATAGTGATATGGACTTATGAAAAAGCAGAAGGAAATGTGAAAAGATTATGTATTTTTAAGCAATAGCGAACTTAATTAAACACAAGGTGGGTGAGATAATATCTTTTATTGAACCAACTTTTGTTGTCTCTTTAATATCCTGAGACTGACACGGTGACAGCAACACTTACTTAACTAAGGTCATTTAGGAGTTCAATTCTAATTGTGAATTGGCGTTTGAACTAAAGAATGAGGTAATGTACAATGTGCTAATGAAAGCTTTTAATGCCTGGCCTGATAAAGCTCAAGAAGACTGTGACACATGGAGAAATATTGAGCCTGGGAATACCTTGTTGGGTCATGTCACACACCTGCCTAGAGACAGCTGCTGAATGACAAATCTTGTGCTATGGGGGATAAAGTATTTTCTGTTCCCTAAGAACCTCATCCATCTTAACGGTTGGGATGTAGCTCACAGTCAGGTCTAGCTAGCTATGCGTATCACAGACCTTCCATCTATTGGTGTTTAGAGTCTGCTTAGCTTTTCATTGTGTAAGTAATTTTGACTAGAAAAAAAATTACTTAAGATCAGCTGAATTGAGTTTAGGGACAATTGAAGATCACAAGCATGGTCTGACAAACTGGGCACATTTCAGGGGAGGCTGAATCATGAGACAAACTATGGTCTAAGCACTGCTTCCAGGCAAAGGAATAGTGGGGGCCTGTGATGGGATATCTACCCTACACAAGGCAGAGTAGGTTAAATTAGGTCAATTAACCTCATCTGCTGTACCTGGAGGAGAGCCGAGCATCAATAAAGCCTAATGGAAGGTGAAGTTTAGCTGGGAAGGAGAGCATTGGGAAGTAACGACAGGGTCTGGAAGCAAGCAGGCTATAGTTGTTAGATATAAGGTCCCTTGGCTGAAACCTGGAGTAGGGTGGATTTGGGTTCTCCTACTGGATACTGAGACAGGACTTGGCCTTGGACCAGAAGACTGTCTGGAATGGCATGAGGACAACTGATTTAATGGGCTTTGGTAACCCTGGAAGGGGATGACCATACAATGACCTGCCCAGAGGGCTGAATCTTGAAGAGGGAGCACTGCAAGCTCTGTAGAATGAGGAGGGCCACCGTGTGAGCTACAGTCAGAAGGGGGCATCTGACCTGAAAGTAACTAATCCCCAGAAGTATCTCCAATGGTGAGTAAACTCTGTTACAGGCCCCTCTCAGAACAGTGCTAAAAGGGTATTGGCTATGGTCATTAGGAGTAAGGAAAGAACCAATCAGGTGTGAGGGGTGATAGGCACTAGACTGTACTTCATTTTATGTACAAGTGTATGTTCACATTTTTTAAAAAAACATATGCTGTGATTGGTAAAGGCTTGGAGGTGGTAAAATAGACACGTTCCTGTGTCTGGAAAATTATGGGTTGGAAGTGAAGAGAGGAGCAAGAGGACCCTCCATAATGTGAATGGGTAGGAAATTATGGACTTGAGGAGTGAGACGTGTATTCTTCATTGACAAAGCAGACTCAGTGGGATGAAATTTAAAAAAAGTTGGTGTGCAAGTAGTTATGTTTTCGCAGCTGCAGCTTGACTGTAAACATGGGACATATTGTTCCTGTTGAAGAGGGCATGGTGCTTAAGTGGGCTAAGCTCCAGTGTAGGAAGGAGCTAAACCCAATGCTACAACACTAGTGTGGTAAGAACTGCAGAGCTGCTCTTTAGTAGTCTGAGGAGCAAACAAAATATTAGTGCAAAAAAGTATTTACGCACAGATTCACCCTACAGCTTGGTAAGGCAAGTAGGAATGCCAGGGGATCAGCAGGGCCTATAAGCTAATGTAGTAGGAGAAAAACTATATGTGCTACAGATGCAGAAATAGATATACCAGCAGAAGATTTACTGTTAAGTGACTTAATAACAAGATAACAGATTCTGTGAAACTCTGGGTCTGTAATGGCCATAGATTGCAAAGACCCAGTCTTGGCTTCCTACTAATTCAGGAAAAACCAGTTTCTTTCATTCAAATTGAAAACAAATACTATGAAGAAAGAAACACAAGATCAATATTTCTATCTTATTTCCTCTCCCTTTCCTGTCTATTTCCCCAATTCTCAGGTTCATTTTATATGTCCCTCCAGCTTTTCATTTTGTTCTTTTTTTTCTTCCTAACTCCAGTTGAGTCACTCTCCCCATTGTCTATATCCTCTTTCCTTAATTTCTAGTTTTGCTTAATTTTATCTTTCTGCTTCTCCATTAAGCTCTCTCTCTCTCGGTGTAGTTTTGATCTCTCGCCAAGGCTCTGCTTTGTACTACATTGGGGCAGATTCTCAGCTGGTGTAAATTGTCATAGTTCCATTGACTGCCCCAGATGAGGATCTTCTCCACTGTTTCTGCAGTATTCACCCTTTCACTCAATTTTGATTTTTGTTCTTTGTTTATATTGTGTTCATTCTCCTCTCTCAATCTGCTCCTCTTTCTTTTTAGAAATATTTGCTCACCCCTACTGCAAAGACAACTACTAGATTGCTTTAGAAACACTTGGGATACTTTGGGACACTGGAGACAAGTTCAGGCAGCTCTCAGGAAGCATATAGCATGTGGTCTTCTATAGTTTTAGAACCCAATAGAGCATACAGCTCCTCATGACTATGAGGAATGTCCCCTAGATCATACAGTTATGAATCATGGCTCTGCAAGGCATAACGTAGCAGGCAGCAATGGTATCACAAGCCCTTTTGATAGAACTTTTTCCAAAACATTGCAGGCTGTGATTCCATCAGTCCTCACAATCTCGGGAGAGTCAGGCTGCCCATCGTAGGTATGTCTGTGGTACACTTCACCATAGCATCTGGGTGCCAAAGGACACTGTTCAGATGAAAATCCTATTTATACTGAGTCAGTAGTTGAAAAGAAGATCTCCAAAGAGCAGCCACGTGCTGCAGGGTGTTTCTCATTCAGCTAGTGGCAATCGTCTCTTTGACTCAGTACATGACCCACCATGGAGTTTACAGGTTCTTGTGATACTGCTATTACTGCTTTTCAGATGTGAGATAAAATCAAATATACTGACAACTTGTACTCATTGCTTGTTTCATGTCACGCTTTGCTAGTGTTACCTCTCATTAACTTAAGGCAGCATTTCGTCTTGGGCAATTGCATTTTACTTAGCTAAGTCCCATTATATTTTCAATTGGAAAAAGTATTTATTGTGTCCTGTCTTAAAATGCTGGGCATAGTGCTCGTGATCAGTTTCTCTCTTTCCACCAATGGCAGCATTTCGATGGTGAATGAAATGATCCTTGTGCATAGACCGAATCAGTTACAAAAATGTTGTAAAGCATGTAGGGTAAAAGATCATTCTATTAATGTAAGGGCATTATTACTACGGAGAAGTGATACATTTAAGAGTGTATAGTGAAACCTAGATTCCACAGTCCCTGTTATCTTACTTTCTCTTAGACCTTAGTTCCTCCTATATCACAGACATATCAAGCTAAGCAGTTCCTCCATTGATTATGGAGTTGTGGTACTTCTTCCCAGGTGATGCCAGCACATTCAATATCCTCTTTCTCTGTCTTCTGTCAGTTCTTCCTTGGCCTTCCTCACTTTCTCTTTCCTCCTCAGATACCCAATTCAATGCTTGCTTAGCACATCTCCCATCTTCCATATGGTATACATATCCCACCCACCTCAGTCTTCTTTCTTTGATGATATTTTCTAACATGTCCTGCTGGGCCAGATCCCTCACGCTTGCATTTGTTGTTTTGTCATTCCATGAACTGTGTAATATTTTCCTTGGCTATCTGTGATGGGCAGCCTCCAATCTCTTTTTGTGAGCCACTGTCATTGTCCAGGTCTTTGCTCGGTACAGTACTGTGCTCTGTACAATTGCAGTATGTAATCTGACCATTAGCTTGGGGTCTGTTTGAACAGATGTTGTTCATCCTTCCAGAAATGGTGTTTGCTTTTCCTACTCTTGTATGAATATGTTAACTGAAGCCACATTTAAATGTCATCACATTCCCCAGATAGCAGCACTCCCCTACTTCTTTGATTTCTTTTCCCTCCACAAACACCTTTGCATCTGTTATCCACTCTCCTACCTTCAGAATCTTGGTTTTCTCAGCATTTGTTTTCAGTGTTCTGTGTTATCTGCTCACTAGTACAATGTTAAGAATGAGGGGCATTTGATATTTTGAAAAACAGATGTTTGGGTGGGATTTTCAAAAGTAACCATGCAAGTTTGGAGCACAAGCCCCTTGGCATTTCAAAGGGACTGATTTGTGCTCTTGGTTTACTCAGAAACTTTTGAAATCTCTACACTTGAGCTATTAAAAAAATTAAAAACAAACAAAACCCTTAATGGGAAATAGTGAAGAGTGCATGAACCTGCTGGTGATTGATAAAGAACATGATATTGCGTGACTAGACTTTTAAAAATATAGTTTTTAAAAAAACCCACTATGGATATCTCATGAACCTGTGTAACCTCCACAGAAATCTGAATAGACTAGACTATCTTGGTATTTATGGTATATTTGTGCTTCTGGTTTTCAGGCTGTTATGCTTAGGAGAACCATTTCTGGGGCAAAATAAGAGTTGAGTCTTGTAGCATTTCAGTTCCTGGATGGTGGCAATACCAGTTCTCTTGTTACGTTGGCTGGAAGCTATTTCTATGTCTGTGGAAAAGAAAACACATATCTGAATCCTACAGTACCTATTAAACCCTACTCTACGAGGAGCTAGATTATAAGACAAATGTGCTGCCTTTTGCAAAGCACAATTAATCTCTTCGTTTTCGTTCACAGGAACAGAAGCTAATGGTGCAATGGCCGTGGCACATTCAGATAATGGCGTCATCAAGAGCCTTGCAGCAATTAATCACAAACACAGACTTTGTCTAACATATTTCTGTGTGACTCTGGGGGAAGCTGGGGAAACACTTTGAACATTGCACTGAAAGCCATTCAGTGGAAATGTATAATTTGCAACTGCTCTTCCTCAGTCTTCTGCCCTGAATGCTGACTCTCTCTAATATTTTCATGCTGGGGAATACTCATGCTGAACACATGACTTTTGGCAGATCACTGTGAATGGCAAAGCTGCACAGTTTTCACCAGGGGCTAGATCCACAAAGGGATTTCGGTGCCTATGTCCAAAATTTAGATCCTCAAAACCCCTGCTCAGCTTCTGCCTAACTTTATAGGTCCCTAGGCACTTACATTTCCTCTGGTAAAGTCCCCCTAGGTGCCTACATTTCTGCTGGCGAGCATGTGCACAGCCACCTAAATCCTGATGGCTCGCTGCAGTTGCATCAAAGTCAATGGAGCTTTGACAATTTATACTAGCTAGGGGGTATGTCTACACTTAAAATGCTGTGTCAGCGCAGTTGCGCAGTGGTTAAATGAAGACACTCTGAGCTGATGGGAGAAAACTTCTCCCATTGGCTTAGTTAATCCACCTACCTGAGTGCTTCTACATGATGGGGTTAAGGTTAGTATAATTCCATCGCTCAAGGGTGTGGATTTTTCACGCTCCTGAGTGATATAGTTATACCAACCTATGTCTGTAATGTAGACCAGACCTAAGAATCTGGTCCACTATGATCAACATCATTATCCTACCGGGGAACAACATTATCTGAAACAAATTTATGTTTCTGCTGAAAGCCAGGGTCTCAACCTATATTCCAGAAGATTATACCAGGGAGAATTGTACCAGGAGAGCTGGATCTGAGCACCACCCCCACCTTTGTGGGAATTCATATTTGGATCTGAACTTTGTGTGTGGGTCCTCTTTCCATTTCTAATTATCCAGGCTGCATTTACCTAAAATGTCACAAATCACAGGTAGACCAAAGACAGTCAAGTTGACCAACAGTCAAGTTGTGTCTACTGCTACCAGCTGGTTAGATTTTGAAGGAGAGCATGGTAAGAATCATGGCGGCATGTGGCATGCATGCCAGTGAAGTGAAAAGCATGTAACACGTACCTCTTTGGCAGTGGTAGCCTGATTATAAAGGTTACTCCATATCACTGCTAGTCTGCTATGTGGAACGCAGGAGTGATTACTCTTTAGCTAGGGACTTCCTTTTCTTTTGAGGAACATCTTATAACTTTAACATTTGTGTGACTCTGACAAAATTTCAATAGAAACAACGGTCATTTTATGATAGTTTGTGTCAGTCAATACAAATTCTAGTTTAAATGTATTTCTCACTTATGCCAATTACTCCTCATTTGGATTCCAGATCATTTTTAATGAAGTCATTTTATATTGCAAATAGGGTTGCCAGGTGTCTGGTTTTCGACCGGAATGCCTGGTCGAAAAGGGACTTTGGCAGTTCTGGTCAGTACTGCTGACCGGGCCCTTAAAAGTCTGGTTGCCAGCGCAGCAGGGCTAAGACAGGCTCTCAGCAACTCCTGGAAGCAGCAGCATGTCCCCCCTCCAGCTCCTATGCATAGGGGCAGCCATGGGGGTCCGCACCCTGTCCCCGTCCCAAGCACTGTCTCCAGCTCCCATTGGCCAGGAACGACGGCCAACGGGAGCTGTGGGGGGAGCACCTGCAGATGGGGTAGTGTGCAGAACTGCCTGGTTGTGCCTCTGCATAGGAGCTGGAGGGGGGAAACGTGGCACTGCTTCCAGGAGCTGCTTGAGGTAAGCGCTGCTTAGAGCTTGCACCCCTGGCCCAGTCCTGATCCCCCTTTCACCCTCTGAACCCCTCAAAAGCCCCAGCCTGGAGCTCCCTTCTGCTCCCAAAATACCTCATCCTCAGCCCCACACCAAAGCCCTTGCCCTCAGCTGGAGCCCTCACAGCCCCTGCACCCCAACTCCCTGACTCAGCCCAGAGCCTTCCCCACACCCTGAACCCCTCATTTTTGGCCCCATCCTGGAACCTGCACCCTCAGCTCAGAGCCTGTACCCCCTCCACACCCTAATCCCCTGCCTAAGTCCGGAGCCCCCTCCTGCACCCCTCACCTCTCATCCTGCCCCACCCCACAGCTGGAGCCCTCATCCCCTCCCACATCCCAACACACTGCCCCAGCCTGGAGCCCCCTCCCACACCCTGAACTCCTCATTTCTGGCCCCACCCTGGAGCCTGCACCCCCCAGCCAGAGCTCTCCTGCACCCCAGCCCCCTGAGCCAGCCTGGTGAAAATGAGCGAGTGAGTGAGGGTCGGGAAAGTGAGTGACAGAGGGAAGGGAGATGGAGTGAGTGTGGGGTGGGGACTTGGAGAAGAGGCAGGGGTGAGGCCTTGGAGGAGTTTGAGACAGAGGGTGGGGCAAAGGTGTTCAGTTTTGTGTGAGTAGAAGGTTTTTCAACCTTAAATGCAAAGCTTTACACAATATCTATGAACTTGAAATAATTGCAGTGGGCCAAAGTCTGCTCTTTTACATGCTCACACCCACACTGAAGTAAATGGGGTTATTCTTGTGTAACTGGAAACAGAATTTGGCCCTGTAAAGGAGCATAGATTGCATTGTAAATTACACTTTGATATCATATGGAACCATAGCAAATATTCTAAAATAGGACCAAACCAAACTTCAGTTTCAAACTTTCAATAATTTCCTGTCTGGCTGGTCAGCTCAAGTTTCTTTGGAGACAGTTAAAAATAAAAAGCTGAGATTGAACTGTTGTGTTATGTACTCATCTGCTGCGTTTGCAAAGAAGTATTTGTACACAACAACGTAACAAAGCCTAACATGAGGGCCTGTTCTATAAATATCATGCAACATTTTTGTGGTGCACATATGCCATATTGACTAATGGGGAATAGTAGCCTTGGAGCTACAAAACTTATTTTTAATGTCCTCCTCACTAGTGACCATTCCTTCTGCAGGAAGAGGCAGGATGCAAGTGGTGAAGGGCAAACTTCAAAAGAGGTTGGGGAGTTCAGATCAGATAAGCACCTGAAAGTCTGGATATTCAGCCAACTATTGAAAAAAACAAAACCTGGGTCTGCTGAATTGGCCTGGAAATGTTGCAAGAACTGGCTTTCTTTGGGGGCATTTCTGTGACTTTCCAGTTCCAGTTGGTCCAGCATAAGCATAGCTTGTCTTACGGTATTTCATTTGGTTTTTGATGCAGAGGAAACTCAATGGAGAAGAAGTATGCAAAGAACTGCCCTTAGCTTTAGAACTCCCTCTTGTGGACTGCTGAAAAGTCCACTCACATCACCAGTAGTTATATATATATGTAACTTTTATTGATGGGTAGACTTGAAATGGAATTTTCCTTCTCTTGCACACATTCAGATCAGACTAACTGATCACAGTGGTCCATTCTGGAATTTAAAAATCTGTGAATTTGGGTGAGGAAAACCCAGAGAAGATCTGTGTTCCATAAAAAACTTCAGTAAAAGATTTTTTTAAAAGTATTCGAGAATTTTTTGGTTAAAAAAAACCTCACCCTCCCCCCAAAAAACAGACCATTTGCTGGTTTTAGATACACTCACACTTTTCCATTTAAGTCAACAGGGCCCCCATGTTCATAGCCAAACCTAGAATATGGCCCAATATAATATCAGAGGTAAAAACCACTGTTTCCCTTCAAAACGCTGCAAGGTTTTCAACTAGGAAATGAAAGTTTAAAAGATTCTATTTGTGCCTTCCCCGTTCCCCCCCCCCCCCCCCCCGCCTTCTATCCAGAGGTGGAACTGTAAATACTTTTTAAAAAAGGTGGAAAGGATATAAAAAAATCACATTTCAGAGTTTAAGCCAATCTCTAACAAGTAGGGGTTAGCAGAAGACCTCCCTGGTCTGCCTAACAAGCAGGGTATTGAAACTTCATTTGAAGCAGTTGATGCGGGCCATTGTTGCTATCAGGATACTGGTCTAGATGGACTATGGAGCTGATCCAGTCTGGCAATGCCAGTGTTCCTCTGTTATTGTTGAGCACCAGTGGTGTGCTCAGTGTATACACAGAAGAACTTATAGGGACCACTGTTCCAGCTCTTACTCACTTGAGCAATTTCACTGATGTCAATGGGATGCAGTTTTGTCTCTAAACCTAGATGACATGTCTGGTGGAGGCCAGAGGCAAGGGGCTTAGAAAAGGAGGCACCAACCACCATAGATAGGTACTGCGGGCAACATCCAGGGCATTACAAAACCAGCTATTCACCATTTGGCTTGTCATGGGGCGGGGGTGGATGGGAAAGATGGGGAGGGAAGGTGCATTCTGGGTTTGATTTACAAAGAGACTTATGGGCTCCTGAAGGTATTTGGGGGACTATTTGCATGAATAGGGATTATGTATGTGAGTAAGAGTTGTAGGATTGAGCACCCGGTCTGTGTCCCAGTTATTAAAACCTAAGGCCCTGGTCCTGCAGCTGGATCTGTGCAGGAGATCCCTTGACTTCACTGGGGCTCTGGGCAAGCGTAGGGCAGATCAGATGGCAGGAGCTGAGCTTAAATTAAGTTCAGACTTTTAATACTCAGATTTAGGTGACGTAAAAATGTACAGGTAGCAGCATGTCACTGTGCTAGACAGGTAACAATCTGTTTGACCAGTGAATAGGTTGCCTTATTCTGGTATCTCTAGGGCATAAGAGCGCCATCCAGCTCTCCCGCGATAGAGGCTTGGCAATATTTCTTCTATGATTCCTGATCCTTGTTCTACATTTTTTGAATGTGTTTTCATTTAAAAAGTATTAAGAACAACTTGGCAAAATTATTTGGCTCTGCTAAGTGCTGCAACAGCTTAATCCAGATTTTATTATACTGGGACTTTATAGTCACTCATTTTATGTAATAAAGTAGGAATAAGTGAACCTCAAGGAGTTTGAGGTTTTGCAGACCTCTCAAATTAATTTGAGGGTTCACTGAGTTAGTGTGGACTTATGAACCTTTTCCCTCTGTAACTTTAATCCACTTCTTTCTCCAAGGGAGATTCAATTTTTAAAATGTTTTTGTAGCTAAAAGAGAGGCCTGGGCTATGTGTTAGGGGATAGCACATTCCCCCAAAGCTATGCTGGCACAAATAAGTGCCCTACATATCCTACATAAGATGTATTTTTAAATTAAACATCTCTTCCTTCCCTTCTCTGCTCCTTTTCTTTCATACTCAGTCAGTGTTTAATTTTCACTGTGCTTGCTCTTGGATATATATTCACCATCTTTCCCCCCTCTTTTTTTTTTTTCCTGTCTTCCTTTTCGCTCCTTTTAAAAAAACAGTCTCGCCTAATAACCTAATAACATTCAGGCTTATCTATTAATACCATAGCGTTCATGGGGGCTTAAAAAAAAAGGCAAAATGAGTTCACCCAGCCTGACTTTTACAGGCCCAATATCAACTGTTAGAGCCCAGGTCCGCAAGAGGCTTCAGCACATATCTGTGGGATAACTCATGTGCTTAAAGATGAGAGCATGCTTAAGTCCCTTGCTGAATCAAAGCCTAGAAGAGGGACTTTCCAACTGGGAGTAAACCTGCAAAACAGACTGCTTTAAGAGTCATTTCAGCATCTCCTTCGAAAGGATCGCCTACATACCAGTAGGAGGTGACGATGATGATTCAGTAGGTGGCACATTTTCCTCTGAGGGAAGGCTGACCCAATGCCCCACCACAGTACCAGAGGGCTTTGTATGGACAGGATAAGACCATGGGTGGTACGTGAATCTCCTGTTCGGGGAGGCTAGCACCCGACCCTGCCCCTTCACCCTAGGTTCTGTCCCTACCCCTCCCCTTAACATTCTTACTAACCTTATCATTGTCCTTCAAGTAGAGTGCATAGAAGATATTTTGCTGTTATCCCAATAGCTATTTTACCTACTTAGTCTTTTTTTCGTATAGATAGCAAATAATTCCCTGTCAAGTAAAACTGCATCCTTTGTTGCGAACAGTCATATATTACAGAATCATTAGAGAAACACTTTGAAGTTTTCACGAGGAAGAAAGCCATGGGGCACTGATCAGTCATATGTTTTGTTTCTTCAAGTATTTTTAGAAACCATCATAATAAACTAAACTGTCAACAAACAGGGCAAAAACAGCTATTGGTTTATAATGACGTAGAGATTAGCCCACCAAATTTTCCCTTCAGGGGGAAAAGAAAGTGGAGTTCTGGGGTGGTTTTTGGAATTTTTTTCTCCCTCAAGTCAATAAAGTAATAGATTGTTCAGATCTATGGTAGACTCTTGATTAGCCAGGATGATAGGGAAAAAATTGATCCCGGTTAATAAAATCTTGGATAATCAAGAGACATAGGAAATATGGGTGTGTGTGTGTGTGGGAGGGTGCGCCGGCCGCCCTGCGCCCTGGGGAGGGAGGTGGTAGTGCGCTGACCGCCCTGCGCCGGGAGTGGGTGGGGTCCCACCACCTGCCCCAGTCAGTTCCTGCTGCTATCCTGGGTGTAGGGAACCCAGGTTGGCAGCTGGAGCTGAGTGGGGCAGGTGGCGGGACCCCAGCTGGCAAGGGCCCAGCGGGGGAAACCCCAAAGTGGTAGCAGGCTGAGCACCCAGCCTGCCGCTGCTTTGGGGTTTCCCCCCAGGCTGGGGTCTCAGCCTGCTGCCAGCCTGGGTTTCCCACACCCAGGCTGGCAGTGGGTTGAGACCCCGGCTTGCAAGGGGCCAGCAGGGGAAACCTCAAAGCGGCAGCAGGCTAAGCACTCAGCCCGCTGCCACTTTGGAGCTTCCCCTGCAGGCTCCTGCCAGCTGGGGTCCCGCCACCTGCTCCAGTCAGTGCCTGCTGCTAGCCTGCATATAGGGAACCCAGGCTGGCAGTGGGAGCTGAGTGGGGCAGGCGGTGGGACCCCAGCTGGCAGGAGCCTGCAGGGGAAGCCCCAAAGCTGAACCCTGTTTTAGACATCCCGGTTAATCCGCAAGTCGGTTAACCCGAGCCTGGATAATCGGGAGTCTACTGTATTAGGACATTCAGGTCATTTCCCTGCAGGGTTGGATTGTTTCTTATCTTATGGCACAATTACTAGTATTTTCCAAAGTCTATATTTATTTGTCCCAATCAGTGGGGGCTTCTGTTACTACCAATGGGATGTCATCTGTAAAATCTGCAGGAGGATGCCACAGAAGAGGAAAGGAGCGGAGTCCCCTGTTGGCAAGGAGAGGAGGGCCAGGCTAGCCTGTGGAATGAACATGAGGGGCTGTCTCTGCATAACATCCAAGATCTAGAGCAGGGGTAGGCAACCTATGGCATGTGTGCCAAAGGTGGCATGCAAACTGATTTTTGGTGGCACTCACACTGCCTGGGTCCTGGCCACCAATCCTGGGGGGCTCTGCATTGTAATTTAATTTGAAATGAAGCTTCTTAAACATTTCAAAAACCTTACATACAACAATGATTTAGTTCTATATTATAGACTTATAGAAAGAGACCTTCTAAAAATGTTAACATGTATTACTGGCACCCGAAACCTTAAATGAGAGTGAATAACTGAAGAGTCCGCACACCACTTCTGAAAGGTTGCTGACCCCTGGTGCAGATGTCCTTTTACCTCATCAGATTATAGAGGATCTGATGAGGTAAAGGGACATCTGCACAAAGGCCCTGTACTTCTGCACTGGCTTTGAGGCAGATGTCTCAGAATCTTCCCTGGATTGGGCTTCCCCAAGGCAGAGGAGGCTTTACTCCGAAGTTAATGTAACCTGAAGCTTCTTTAAATTCCTGATCAAATTTAAGCATAACTGTAAGCATGAGTAGCCCCAACAGCTTCAAATGAGACTTCTCATACTTAAAGTTACACATGAACTTAAGTGCTTTGCTAAATCAGAGTCAAACTTTGGGTGGATTTATTGCTGAGTAGGGAAATGTGTGGGCTGTAAGTTAATGCCAAACTGAACCCTCAGTATCATCTGTGAATTTCATTAGCATGCTGTTTACTCCTTCTAGGTCATGACTAAAGGTGTTAACCACACACAGCAACTTGGAATTTATGCGACTGGAGAAATAATTTTAAAAAAATCACATACAATTTCCCACAGGGCTGAGGAATGTTGGGAGCAGTGGGCAGATGTCATTTTGTCAGCAGAAGTCACCTTGTATGTGTGTTAGTTCTGGAAGAGACTCAGATATTGCAAGGGGGCGGGGGTGGGGAGGTAACCTATAGAGAATAGAATTAAATAGTATATTACACAGCACCTGGCCTAACACTGAGCTCTGTGGCATCATGATAGAAACTTGCCCTGTGTTTGATACATTGTCAATTAACATTACAGTAGACTCTTGATTATCCAGGATTGGGTTAACCACGTTGTGGATTAACCAGGATGTCAAAAAAAATATGTGTAACTCGCAGGGCCGGCTCTGGCTTTGTTGCTGCCCCAAGCACACACAAATAACCCCCACCAGGGCACAGGGCAGCCAGTGAACCAATACCCCCTCCCCCTGGCGCAGGCTGGCTGGTGAACCCCCCCACCATATTTCCTATGGATGGTGATTATCTGGGATTTTATTAACCAGGATTAATTTTTCCCTATCATCCTGGATAATCGAAAGTCTGCTGTACTCTTTCTTTAATACCCTACAGCCACTTTTCATTCCACATAAGTTAATTTGAGTTAATTTTGGAAGTAAGATTTCATGAGACGCCTTATAGCAAATGTTTTATTGAAGTGGAATATACCTGTAATATATCTCCTACTTTTTGCACTAATTTTGTTAGTGTCAAAAAAACCCCAAACCCAATCAAGTTTTTCTGGTAAGATTTTTTTTATGCTGCTTATTGCTCAATAGTCTGTTATTCTCCAGATGTCCAATTATTTTTTTTTCCTTAATATTTGTTCCAGTATTTTCTGGAGGCAGTTGTTATGTTTATGAGATGATAATTTCTGAGACCATTCTGTTTACTAGTGTACTTCTTGTAGTGCCCAGAGACCCACACTAAAATCAGAGTCCCATTGTGCTAAGCACAATGCATAAACATACTAAGAATCAGATCAAAATCCCCATCCTAAGAAGATGACTACCCCCTTTTAGTGAAAGTCAGTAGTTTGGTTTCCCATGCCTCCCCAATCCCCCTCAGTTGCCACTGGCACAGTAAATTTGTTATTTAATTCCTTTGCAACACTAGGATGTGGCATCTGGGAAATTTCTATGTGTTCAGGTTTCCCAAATATTCCAGTTTCCTCTCTTTCTCAATAGTTACTATTTCCTAGTTGCCTAAGTATATTTTCTTTGTCTCTGGTGAAGTACAGATTTTAAAAAAGAGTTCAGTATCTCAATTACTTCTGGAATTATTAATTCAGTCCCCCTACTTGTTTGGCAGTGAATTTGTTTCTCTGTTGTACTTTGCCTCACAAAATATATGTAACTCTCTGTCTGTCTGTCTAACATAGGTCTAATTTATCAAGGTTCATATCAGTGGGGGGATTTTTGTTTCTAATAACTTGTCCTTGGGCACTTAAGATTTCAAATTTGTACGTCTGAAAAATAATGTGTTTTCCCCCCATTTTTGAGCAGTAGTAGTGTTATTGCAAATAAATTACGTGAAATATGTTTGCTGCTGTGATTGTCTGAGGAACTTCTCTGAATTCTCCTTGTCCTGTTTTGGATGGTTGTGTTAGGTATTATTCTCTTGGTTTTAGTGCATTTGATTGTCACTTTATCTTTTCTGTATATATTTAGCTTTGTACTTGCTTTAACAGAAACTAAAATACCACTTCTACCACCACCAGCTTGAGACTGAGTCAGAAATGAGCCAGAATTTATTTCAAATACAAATGACAATTCCAATACATAATATTATAGATAGGATCCTATTTGGTTTGCAGTACAGATCTGATCATAGAAAGCGCTGTTAGACTTGCTCTCCACTTGTCACTGGTCGTGAGTGCTCACTGTGATTGTGTGCACAGAAATGTTATGTTTCCAGTCTTCCTGCAAGCCACTGGAGAACAGTCTAAGGCAGGGTCTCAAACTCAATTTACCTCAGGGCCAGTGCCAGTCCTCAAATCCTCCCAGTGGGCCAATATTGTCACTGAAGATGGTGTTCAGAAAAGAAAACATTTATATCATGTTTTTTATTTTGAATTTCTTAGAAATAATAAAACTGTCATACAACTTTATACAATTCTTTGCCTGCCAGAGAGTTTTTAGTGTTTGCAGACACCTGGCAACACTTCAGTTCTGTCAGTTTGTTGATGTTTGACCTCAATGATTGAGCAGTTGAAACCTTCAGGATTGTGGCCAGGTGTACAGTATCACTGGTGAGCTAACTACAAAAGAAGTTTCTCCTCTCTAGGTGTTCACACCTCCAGATCAGCTGCTGGGAGTGGGCCTCATCCTCCCTGATTGAATTTACCTTGTTATCTCTAGCCTGACTCTTGCCTACATATTTATACCTGCCTCTGGAGATTTCCACAACATTTATCTGACAAAGTGGGTCTTTGCTCATGAAAGCTTATGCTTCTAAACATCTGTTAGTCTGTAAGGTGCTACAAGACTTTTTGTTTCTTTAGGTCTCTGGAAACGGCAGTGAGGTGGTGTGGGCTATACAAGACTATCTGGCCTTCCTGGCTGTGTACTCACTGAAGCCTTCACTGCAGCATCCTCCCTGCTATCATTAGTATGCTAGCTAGACTAGCGCTAGTGTGGGTATAGCTAGCACCTGCTCTTGCAGTGTAGACGTAGCCTTATGCTGTTGAATGCAGAGAGGCTAGGGGACGGTAACGGAATCACCTCTATGTCGTGTTAGCCTAGAGTTTTGGTATTTCTCCCACCATGTGCCCTAGCAGCCTGTCTAAACAGGGGCTCTAGGCAACCCTAACTAACAGCTACAAAGGCTCTATCAGCCCCTGAGCTAGTTCCTTCAGTATCTCCTAAATGGGCAACAGCAAATGATTATGTTCAATCATAATCTCCTGTTCTATGGCCTGGTGAGCCCTGGGTGGAGACCTTCAGTATAGCTAGAAGTTTTTTCTCAAAGGAATCAGGAAGAGTTTGAAATTGCCAGAGTCCTCTGAGACTCAGATAGCAAACACTGAACATGGGTTTATGAATAAATTCAAACTTTTTAAGATAAGGACACTCTTTTTTTGAGATCCACAAATAGTACGCTCAAGGTGGTGGGTGATGAAGAGCATAAATAACAACACACTATGAGGACTATCTTGTCTTAACTTGGCTGCACACCATTTGGATAGTCCATGTTCACCGATGTACCATCTGAATTCAGATTAACCAGTTTTGACCTGAGCTTTTTTGCCTGGATCACAACAACTTCTACAGCTTTTTATATTCCCTGCATGATACCATCAAGTGTCCCAGATTTCAAATCTCCTAGTTCAGCAAATGGAGAACAAGATTTCCCTCTTTCACAAATCTGATGTGTGCTCACTTTTGCTCAGCTACAGAACTGTCAGTGGATCCATCAGCAAGCAAACTCATATGCATTTCTGACACCATTTGCTAAGAGACTTTGCAATTGCCTCTATACAGTCTCTCATTCTGTGGGTGCTCACGTAGTTTGACCCAAGATTAAGGCAAGTAATCAGAGTATTTGTAGAACCTGCAAGTTGCAGAGTATTTAAATATCTCTAAAGTTGAAATTATGTAGAATGACTGTGTTAGCTGTACTAAACAAGACAGCAAATGCTTGGATCTCCTGATGTTTCCTTTTATGAAGCAAGCTTGTTTTTTGTGGGCCAAGTGACATATTTTCTGCTGTTATGCTTTTTACACAAGCAGCAGAAGATTATAAAAGTAATGTGATAGAGGAGAGTCAGGGAGCTGTGGTAGAGTGCTTGAGGGGAGATATGTATGTAAGCAGTGTCAGGAATGAGATATATTCTGACATCTGGTGGCGAACTATGGGAATTGCAGTGAGTCTTAGAAAATAATTCTGGGGCTGATCAATTTGCATAGACACACCCACTGCGCCTAGCCTGAGCCCACGGCAGCCCACATGGCCACTTCGGCTGATGAGGGAGCCCCAGTTTCTATGTTATTGGGGCAGGAATGATAAAGTGATGTTACTGTGATTATGTGAATGAAGGACTATGGACATGTACTTGGCCCTTGTTATGATGGAGGGACTTGCCATCATCTAGGTAGCACTCAGTGGGCAAGGGCCATGCGTTTCAGAACACTGTGACATCGAGAGAGGTGGTGGACAAGCACCTATACCTTTTGGTGGGGGTGCTGTCTGAGGGCCTCCCAGGCCTATTGCACCCTGCCTCTCTCCACTGTGGAATGTCAGAATTGAATTTTTGCTTCCATTAGGAGCCTGGTTTCAGGCTGCTGAGCTGAAAATTGCTTTGGGCTCACTGGTGCACCTGCACTAAGGCTCCCCTACTGTGAGCTGAAATCACCTAAGAGCTAAAAAAATCACTGAGCACTGTCTTAAGTAGGGGGGCCTGAGAAAAGTGCAGAGTGGCTGGTGCCGCAGAGCAGTCTGTGTGTCGGCTAGCAAGACGGCTAGCGGAGTTGTTGGTGCTGCGGGCAGAGTGACCGGCGTGGCACAGCTGTCTGTCGACTAGCGGAGGCGTTGGTGCTGCGGGCAGAGTGACTGGCGCGGCAGAGCTGTCTGTCGACTAGCGGAGGTGTTGGTGCTGTGGGCAGAGTGACCGGCGTGGCACAGCTGTCTGTGTGTCGGCTAGCAGAGCAGCTAGCGGATCAACGGGCAGAGCGGTTCGTGGGACAGCCAGCGGAGCGGAGCAGAGCCGATTGCGGTGAGAGCTGCAGCGGAACCTCACGGAGAGGCGGCGCAGTTGGCCTCGGACCACGTAAGGTGCCCCGTGCCCTACCCTCCAATTCCACCCAGGCTGGAGGTAAGACTCTGCCAATTGACTTTTGAACTCTGCACTGACCAAGAACAGAGACTCTTGGGCTGTTGGACTTTTGGGGCTATTGAGTGACTTTTGGGGTTGTGGAACTCAAGAGCCAAAGGGAAGGCCACGGCCTAGTTGCTGGGAGGGGGGCTTCTGGTTCATGGTTTGGTTTATTAACCTTGTTTGTGGTGTTTCCCCAATATAATGCCACATTGTTTCTCCCTGTTATTAAAAGGCTTTGGTACACTCAGACTCTGTGCTTGCGAGAGGGGAAGTATTGTCTCTTACAGACGCCCAGAGGAGTGGTATATGGTTGTCCCAGGTCACTGGGTGGGGGCTCGAGCCGGTTTGTTTTGTATTGTGCTATTGAAATGGAACCCCTGGATACTGAACCCGGCCCTTGTTGCTGCCAACTCTGATGGGCAGAAGGGTTACATGTAAGCTCAGAGCTAATTGAGGCATGGTTTCCTGTGGACTAGGGAAGGTTGCAGGTTGATTGGAACACCTGCAATCAATTAAGGCCCTGCTAAGAACCTAATAAAACCTCCTGCTTCAGGCAGACAGGGGAGGAGGATAGGAGTTGGAGCAGTGAACAGTTGGAGGAGAGTTTGGAACCAAGACCACTCAGACCCTAGGTAAAGAGACACCTGACTTGTGTAGAGAGAGGGCAGGAAGCCCCACAAACTGAAGGGTAGGAGAGGGAAGTAGCCCAGGGGAAGGAATAGCTAATTCAGGTGGTTTACCGCTATCCTCGGCCCCTGGGCTGGGAGCCGGAGTAGAGGGCGGGCCCGGGTCCCTCCCTCTTCATTCCCCCTCCTCTAGAATACTAGTGTGGCAGTTAATATCCTATTCAGGGGCAAGAAATAGCTCCCTGAACCCCCCACAAGAAGAGAAAGCGCGGGACCCATCATAATAGTGCCAGCAATTTGCCACACTATGGAGAGCAAATTCTAAATGTTGGTGTTTCATCCACTTTTAAGAGGACACTTCTTGTCATAAAGCATCTAATACTCTCTGCTAATTACAATAAATGTGTTAGTCTTTAAGGTACCACAAGGACACCTGATGTTTTTGCTGATACAGACTAACATGGCTACTACTCTGAAACAAGACATTCAATGTTTCTGACATAAAACTTAAAGATATCAGCATTTTCAGCCCCAGATGGTCAAAAATCATGCATCAGAACCCCCCAAAATCATGAACTTGGCTTAAAAATCATGAAATTTTACAAAAAACATGCTTGAGTCATGTTTTTCATGTTTAGCTCTGTCACAATGAGGCATAGAAACTTGCTTTTCTTTTAAGGAAAGCTGAAATTCTCACTAATGACTTGCCTCGTGGAGCTGAAGAATATCAAATATCATGAGATTTGCAATAAAATCCTGAGCATTGGCAATAAGCTTACAAGGAACAGTGAAAAGTTTCTCATATTCCTTGTATTCTTTTGTGCTATGTGCTTTCTTTGTCTCAGAGCTTTGTACACTGCCCTCTGATGGTTTGGGCTGTTGGTGGGTTTTTTGTTTTTTGACTCTGCTCTCTCCAGCAAAATGTTTTAATAGTTCCAGACATTTTTCATTTTTTTAATCAACTGGGTCCCCATTCATATAGTTTTTATGCAAATATCTTTCATATAATTTGAGATTAAGTGAAGAATTGATTTGAAAATTAAACTGCTTGGTCCAGACAGCAGCAGTAGCTAAGTTTGCAATTAAAAGGCCGTACCAGATATTAGAGAGAGGACATGTGCCTCCTCAAATCAAGTTAAATGATGTTGTGTATTACAGCAAAAGAGAGTAATAAAATTCTTTCTTTCTTTCTTTCTTTCTTTCTTTCTTAACTGCCTTTGACCCATGTGTGATTTGTAAGATTAATTCTCCCTCATCAAATCAAATCAACTGTTGCCGTTATGTTTGCAAGGCTCTAAGTTGCTACACAGCTTGCTCTGGCTTGGTTAGAAAAGTACTTGTTGAAAAGTACAATTTGGTTTTTTTCCTGCTATTTTGGCCTTTAAACTATCTGACTATAGCTGAAAAGTCCAGACGTTATCTGTCTTTTCCCAGTTACTACACGTCTCTAATCAGAGCATTAACACAGAACATACGCAGACTGAAACTTGGCATCAGACATACTCATCTCTGCACTTCTTGTTGGTTCCAATCCCTTCTCCCAAAGTATTACTCATACAGCTGACGTTAGTCCTCCTTCCCCCATATTGACTAGCACTTCAGTTGTGTTGATCTGCTTGGCCCCTTCTCCTTCCCTTAGGCCTGAGAGAGCACTGTTTTCTTTGTTTCCACTCATGTCTTCCTGTTTCCCTCCTCCTATTCTAACTTGCAGCTCAACGCTAATAGGCCTGATGTCACACACACCCTCTCCCCTCTTTCCCCACATCCTTGCCTAGCAGAAAGCGGACCTGACACTTTTACATGCTCAGACAGCACTTCATACATCCTGGCCCAACCTGATCCTACCCTGCACATCTGCTTGCCTTACCATTTTATTAAAGTGAACACAAGAAAATCCATGTTTCTCTCTCTCTCTCTCTCTTTCTGAGTCCCCATAACCCTTTGGATTAGCATTTCATTATCATTATGTACAAGCATTAGCTGACTCTGTATTCTTATCTGGCTGCCTCTCACCTTTCTGTTTTCATTCCTTTTTTTGTTTAACCATATATCTTTGAGCAGGTGATTGTAAAACCACAGCAGTCACTTTGTGGCTCTTGCATTGTTCTTTTGTAGAAGAATCATTGTCTACTGCATGACACCTTACAATCATGGTGTCTTTTAGGATATCCCAGCCTTCTTACATATGAGTGTATATAATATTTCCTACCACTGTACTTTATTCTGTTTCCTAATTTTACAACATTTGCTTCTCTAACATCCTTATAGAGCCACACTGAGTGAACACATTCCTTACTGTGCTGAGTTCATTATTCTCATATGTTCAGATCAGTTCCTTCCCATTGCTAAGAGTCCTTCCCTTTGCTAAGAGATCAGTTCCATATGTTCAGATCAGTTCCTTCCCATATGTTCAGATCAGTTCCTTCCCATATGTTCAGATCAGATCCTTCCCATTGCTAAGAGTCCTTCCCTTTGCTAAGAGATCAGTTCCATATGTTCAGATGTTCAGATCAGTTCCTTCCCATATGTTCAGATCAGTTCCTTCCCATTGCTAAGAGTCCTTCCCTTTGCTAAGAGATCAGTTCCATATGTTCAGATGTTCAGATCAGTTCCTTCCCATTGCTAAGAGATCCTTCCCATTGCTAAGAGTCTAGGTTAGGGTCTCTTCTGGTTGGACCATAAAGTCTTCTCTGTGTAATTTAGGAACTTCTTTGATGTTTGGCTGTAGTCATTACCCAATGGATATTTAGTTTATTAACCATGGGGGCTGGTCCAATAGGTTGATGCCCTTGTTCTCTTCTAGACCTGGTAGTCTGTTGCAGATATCTCTATTTTCTTTTTCCTATCTTAATTCATAAACATTTTACCATCACATTCTTAATTTTCAAATTGTAGCTGGTAAATAGCTTGATGAATATTCACATATACTCTTCACCCGGAAGGGGCCTAAAGAGTAAGAGGACAGTGGCATGGCTGATGAATCAGGTTGACCATCTCTGCCAGACCAATCAACTGCACACTATGGAGAGCGGGCACAGTGCCACCCACAACTCCTCTTGCCCCACCTATTGCATATGGAGAACAAGTGAGTAAGGACAACAGGCAGTTGGGGTATGCCACCATCAGGAAAGGAAAATATCACTTCCCCCATAGCCAAAATGGGTGACCAAGCTCTCCTCTGATTGGATCAAACTCCCTACAACCGTATTGACATCAGGAGTGGGAGGGAGGAGCATTTTCAATGTTAGGAGAGTTCTTCATATTGCAGCACAGAATTTTCATTGGACATTCAGTTAGGACTGACTTATACCATCCTATTTCATTCTTCTCTAGGCTGCTTGTGGAACCTTTCCAACAGAAAGTAGGTCAGTAATGACATAAACTAAAAGTAGGTCAGTAATGACCATCACTTATGCCAAAAATATTGGTCCAGATTCCAAGTTTTAATATATAACATAGGGCTAGTAGCATTTTAATAACTCAGTTTATGATGTTCTTTCTCAGATGGTAAAGGGATACTTCTATTTATTTTTATGTGTAAAATCATACATGGGTAGCAAGACATTTACTTTTTTCAGCAAAGTATAATAAAAAAGTGTCGATCATTTAGGGATAATGAAAATCAGGTTGTTGGTAGAAACTGAACCCCCTTATTCATTCTTACTATTTACAATTCTTGGTGGTGATTTTCAGATATATGTATTAAAGGAGACATTATTCTGTATTTTAGAGTGTATGGAAAATAACTCAGTATGTTACACTGCTTTGATTTCTATTTTCACTATCTGCATGATATAGTTCACAGTCTGGTATATACTATGGCCCTGAGTCTCCACTGTCTCATGGAGATGTTCATTTATATCCAGGCAAAGTGGGAGCAGCAAGCAAGTAGTGTGATCTAGTCCTGGGGTAGGTAGATGTGAAGGGCTATCGTAGGTGATTCTTGAAATATGATTACGTTTTAACCATACCTTAAAAGGCTGAATGATTCGTTCTTCAATTCAGAAACACTGAGGTGCAACTTCTCTCCTTTTTGTTTGGAACTCTTGCAGACTAACAAGCAGAATGAAGACTGACAATACACACTATGGATGTGTTCCAAAAAGCCACAGGACCAAAAAACAAATGAACAAAAACGCAGGACAAGACACACTAGGCTTGCTAGTACTCCCTGAAGTTAATGAGAATTGTGCACATATTTGAGGACAGAATTTGACCCTCATAAAATGTTCTCTTTATTTTTTATTAGCTGTGATAAATGTGGGGAAAGTTTACAGATAGTAGTTTTATTTTTCATAATACGAAAGAATGTTGCTAAATGACATCTGTATATCAGTGAATAGGTAGTAATACCTATAGCATTATGCCTCCCTACAGAGTCTATTTTCAGTACCTTTTAACCTCAATTTACCTCACATACCAAATCAATTTTAATTATAACTTTTTTGCCTCTTTGGAGATAATCACAAAAGAGTGAAATAGGATTCAAGTTAATAACTTCAGAAACTTTCCATTTTTTGCAAACTTTTTGCAAACATTTCAGTCACAATACAAACATCTCACAGATGTACTATAGGTTACAAAAGAAAAGCTGATGTGATTCAGGGCTGGTCTACATTAGAAAATTAGATCAACCTAGCTGGTTCCTCAGGGGTGTGAAATATCCACACCCCTGAGCAACATAGTTAAGCCAACCTAAGTCAACCCTGTAGACCAGGGGTGGCCAAGCTGAGCCTGAGAAAGAGCCAGAATTTACCAATGTACATTGCCAAAGAGCCACAGTAATATGTCAGCAACTCCCCACCCGCACTGCTCCCAGTGCCTCCCATCCACTGGCATCCTTGCCAATCAGTGCTTCCAGTTTCCCTTCCCTCTCCACACCTCCTGATCAGTTGTTTAATGGCATGCAGGAGGCTCTGGGGATACCAGGCAGGAGTGGGAGGAGAGAGGGCCCTGCAGGCTCAGGGGACAGGGCGAGAAGGGGGAAGTGGAGGCAGGGCCTGTGGCAGAGCCAGAGGTTGAGCAGTGAGCCACCCCCTGGTACATTGGAAAGCTGGCACCTGTAGCTGCAGC
The DNA here is from genome assembly GCA_007922305.1 of Dermatemys mawii. Classification (NCBI taxonomy): domain Eukaryota; kingdom Metazoa; phylum Chordata; order Testudines; family Dermatemydidae; genus Dermatemys; species Dermatemys mawii. Next base: position 3,381,174 of record ML677384.1, on the reverse strand, counting down.
CCCGAAGTTGGTACCTATACAAGGAGCCACATATTAACTTCTGAAGAACCGCATGTGGCTCTGGAGTTACAGGTTGCCCAACCCACTGTAGACAGCACTAGGCTAATGGAAGAATTCTTTTGGGGAAGTGGATTACTTATTCTAAAAAAAAAATCCCTCCCACTAGCGTAGATAGTGTCTGAAGTGCTTCTGCAGGGTAGATTCAACTGTGCTGCTGTAGCGGTGCAAGTGTAGACAAGCCCACAGTGAAGGTGGCTAGCTTGTCAAACAGGTCAAAGCTGTATGCGGCGCACTCATTTAATTTTTCTTTGTCCTTCTCAGATGTGAATTTTATGTCAGAAGCATGATTTTTCACAACTACACTGTAATAGTTTAATACTCATAGAGTTTTGGGGGAAAAGTCATGTAGGGGTTGGCAGGTAGGGAAGATTTAGCCTCAGAATCACAAAAAAAACAGTTATCAAAATTTCCCTATTTATCTTTTGATTTTATATTGCCACCCATCATTATCATTCCAAGTAAAATCAATAGCAACAGCAAAGTCCCTAGTGGATTTTATGACGTCGCCAGCTTTCCTCCCTGTTTGGATTAAAACTCTAGTTGGATGAATTTTGCTGTTTTGTTTTGAGTGAGAGGTTTGGTTGGTTGGTGGGTGTATTTGTTACAGGTGGTTTTCTTTTCTTGTTGGGGTGGGGGAGGGGTTAGAAAGATAGGGACATCAATGTTTTAAATGTAATTCTTGTTATGGCAGAACGTTTTTGCAGTGTTCCCTAAAGACAAGCAGATTCTGGCTTTGACTAATGTGTTGTGGAAGTGTCATGGGGTAACACTGGCCTTTTAGGAGGTAGCAGGGCCAGTGCACCTGTGACCCAACCAATTGGGCTTAAAAGAGGGAACCTGGGCCCTAGAGAGAATGAGCCCTGGTGAGGTAAGTTACCTTAGAGAAAGGTAAAGGGCAAGTGAGCACTGTCTGAGAGTAGGGAGAAGGTCCTGGGAAGAAGCTGCAGTTGGTTTCTGGGAGAAGGCTGAAAGCAGGAGAGCAGCAAAAAGGATTTCTGGCGCACATCACAAAGCAAAAGAGCCTGGGTTTCATGGCTAGGTCGTGGGTGGCCGGATCTCATCATCAGAGCTTGAGCCCACAGCCTCAGGGCAGGAGTCAGCTGGGTCAGGATACCAGGCAGTCAGAAGCAGGAGACAAACTGGAAATCAGAACCATGAGTCAGGAACCAGAGTCAGGCGTGGTCAGGAAACGAGGGGGTCAGAATCAGGAGACAATGAAACACTGTTTCAAATAAAAGCAAACTTCATTCTGGGATGTATTAGCAGGAGTGTTGTAAACAAGACATGAGAAATAATTCTTTCACTCTACTTAGCACTGAAAAAGCCTCATCTGAAGTACTGTACTCAGTTCTGAGCAGCACACTTAGGGAAAATGTGGACAAACTGGGGAAAGTCCAGAGCAGAGCAACAAAAATGATTAAAGATCTAGAAAAACATTACCTTTGAGAAAAGATTGAAAATATTGGGTTTATTTAGTTTGGAGAAAAGAAAAGGGGCGGGGGCAACGTGATAACAGTTTTCAAGTATGTAAAAGTTTTATAAAGAGGAAGAAACGTGATTACTTCCTACAGGATTTTTTTTCATGATGATGCGATGGTGTGTGTAGTTTGGAGAACATCTGGTCAGTGGTTGTCATCTATAATACTCTGAAATTCTGCTTCCTATGTTTCTGTTATGTGCTACGACTTACCTATTTCAGCACATTTCCATGCTCCATAGAGAATGCACTCTGTCATTTAGATTAGACCTTGTTTTCTTTTTGATTCACTTTTGAATTTGGATAGGGAGTTGCTGTATATAGGCCCAGGTGTGCTGAAGTTGGAGACATTCTGAAAATTCTGATAATTGAGTTAACTGGTGGGTTGTTCAAAGCTTCTAAATCTGAAAGTGTTATTGTAGGTAATTCTGTTTTATTCTCTTTGCATCTAGTTATGGTCTCATGGCAGAATCCAGGGACTTGGTCTCGGTGTCCCCAGCTTCTGTTTGTTGGTGTCTTTAGACTCTGTTTGTCAGAGGGCGGTGATGGATGGCAGGAGAGAGATCACTCGATCATTACCTGTTAGGTTCACTCACTCCGGGGCACCTGGCATTGGCCACTGTCAGTAGACAGCATACTGGGCTGGATGGACCTTTGGTCCGACCCAGTACAGACTTTCTTATGTTCTTATGTTAGAATTTATTATTTGTATTACAGTTGTGCCTAGAATGTCTAGTATTAAGGCCCTGTGAAAATTGCTTTTTTCCTTTTCCACTGAGGACAGGACAAAAAGTAATGACATTAAATTGCAGCAAGGGAGATTCAGTTTAGACATTAGGGAAAACTTCCTAACTGTGAAGGTAGTTAAGCACTGGAACAAATTACCTAGGGAAATTGTGGAATCTCCATTTTTGGAGGAGATTCCTAGGGAGGTTAGACAAACATCTGCCACGGATGGTCTAGATAAGATTTAGTCCTGCCTCAGTGCAGCGGAGTGGACCAAATGACCAATCCAGGTCTCTTCCAGCCCTACATTTCTAAGATTCAATTAAAAACAAATAAAACTCACTCATCTTACTTTGTAAATATTTACATATATAAAATCAGACATTGTAACAGAGTGATTTTTCTAGAAATCATGAATCAGTCCTACAGCCCCTTATGGTTGGGATTTTCAAAGGAGCTTAAGGGTATTAGGCACCAACTCCTTAACTAATTCCAATTGGATTTAAGCACCCCCTACAGGCTTCTTTGAAAATCTCAGCCCCATATGAGTAGTCCTAAATAAGTTAATGGGAATCATGTAATTATTGCTATTGTCAGATGGGACTCTGTACGTTTAGCTCGATATCCACATCAATATCTAGGTTCGGTAAAAAGCCTCCTCATTGACTTAGTCCTGCTGACCTTCGGTCGATATGGGACTACTCCACGGGAATAAAAGGCCTCAGTGGGACTACTCATGGCAGTAAATACTTCAGGATCAGGCAACAAAGAGTGGATTAGCTCTGTGCTGCAACAAGCAGAGTTCACCAGAGGACAATTCCAGTTCACAGCAACTTTTGAGGTTTTGGGAACAAAATCAAATGCAATGTGGAACGAAACAGACTGTGTATGTCCTAGAGCCTGGGGATGTGGGAGACTCAGGTTCAATTCCTTGCTAGGCCTTATCCAGAGCAAATTTTTTCATCCCAGATCGGGATGCTAGGGCCCTACCAAATTCACGGCCATGAAAAATGCATCACAGACTGTGAAATCTGGTCTCCCCACATGAAATCTGGCTATAATAGGGAGTGGGGGTGGTTGCAGTGTACTCAGAGCTGGGTAGGTAGAAAGCAGCAGCTGCTGGCTGGGCACCCAGCTCTGAAGGTAGTGCTGCCACCAGCAGCAATGCAGAAGTGATGGTGGCATGGTAATGGGGGGATTCATCACTTTTTGGGCAGGGCATGTCCAGTCTTATGGGTGGGTTACTGCCCAGGGTGCTGTGGACAGGGGTTGCTGTGGTCATCCCTCCCCACGCAGCCAGCCCGAGCCTCCTTTCAGCCCTGAGCCTAGAGCTGGGAGGTGCAGGGCTGGGGACACCCCAGTCAGGATCTCCTACCATGCACCGGGCTCCAACTGCTAGTCCTGGCTGGGCTAGTGAGGGATGGGAACTCCTCTTCCTCTGCATGGACCGCTCCTGGGGCTGGGTCAGTCAAACTCTGGGAACCTCCCCCAGCTCCTCTGCAGATGCTGGCTGGGAGCCTAGCTCTGAAGGCTGCACTGTCACCAGCAGCCACTCAGAAGTAAGGGAGGCATGGTATGGTATTGTCCCCCTCACTTCTGCATGGCGCTGGCTGGGAGCCCAGGTCTGAAGGCAGCGTAGCTTCCAACAGCAGCATAGAAGTGGGGTGGGGGGTCACAGTATTACCAGTGCTTACAGTAGCCTTGCGGACACCTCCCCCCACCTCCGTGCCCCACATCCTCCTTTTGGGTCAGGAGGACCCCCATAGTTACAACACAGTGAAATATCAGATTAACGTATCTTAAATCTTGACAGGTTTAAGAATAGCAGCTGAGTTAGGCTGTATCTGTAAAGAAAGTGAGGAACACTTTGTAGCACCTTAGAGACTAACCAGTTTATTTCAGCATAAGCTTTCGTGGGCTACAGCCCACTTCATCGGATGCATAGAATGGAACAAACAGAAGTAAGATGCATTTATACACAGAAAGAAAAAAAAAAGTTGTAAATTACCATACCAATTCTAAGAGGCTGTTTAATTTGGATGGGCCATTATCAGCAGGAGAAAAAAAAACCTTTTGTAGTGAAAATTTAGTGGATCTGTCTGTCTAACAGTTGATAAGAATCTGTAAAAGAGACTTAACTAGGAAAATGCATTCAGTTAGTATAATGACATAGCCACTCAACATCTCTTTTTAACCCTTGGCTGACAGTGTCCAATTTGCAAATTAATTCCAAGTATTCAGCTTCTCGTTGGAGTTGACATTTCAGATTTTTAGACTCCTAGGACCATGAAATTTACCAGACTAGACTGTGAATTTGGTCGGGTCCTACAGATCACTCATTCAAGCAGCTCAGAGACTTGAGTCTGGATCTATCACATCCCAAGGCAGGGCCTAACCACCAGGCTATAGAACAGGAGAGTCTCAGTCTCTTGCATTTTTCATCTCTCATCCCCCAAATGTTTTGGTTTCAAGGAAACAGCTATTTCAATAAAATTTCATTTAACTGAAAATGTTCCGACTAGCTCTAACAACCACCCCCCAAGAGTCCATTGAGGCAGCTGGCGATAACACAAGAGTGCTCTGGCAACGACCCCTATACTGGGAAAAAATGAGAGGGGGTAGCATAGAGCTGGCTGTAGTAACTCTGTTGGAGAACCTCTAGGATCGTGGTATTCAATAGGCAGACCACAGGGCAAATCCAGACAGCCAGATGGTTTTGAATGGCCTGCCAAAATCTTTTTATTTGCTTATTATGATCACTATTGTTGTTGTTTTTCTGTTATTTTCTCTGGAGTCTGGACCTTGACCAAGAAATCTGGACCTTGACAAAAAAGAGTCGATTATCGCTGCTGTAGGAAGACCAGCACAAAGCAGCTGCAGTAGGAATCACGATCTGACCTTACTAAGGCAAAACTCCAACTGAAGTTAAGCTCAGTTTTTTTTTCTTTGACTATGCACTGACAGAAACTGAGCAAGCACTTGAAGATTTGACCTAATAAACTAATATGAATAGTCTGCATTTTGTAAATGCTATTTCCTTGAGGATCACAAAGTGCTTTCAAAGACATTAAGTAAGCCTCAAAACATACCTGAGCAGGAAGCATTATTGATTGTCTTTTACAGCTGAATACACTAAGTATATAAAGGTAAAGGGACTTAGTCATTGCCACAGTGTGTAAATAACCTCAAGTCATATTTGCCAACCACTGGTCAACTGATTTGTGGTGCTGCTCTATCAGAGATGCCAAGGTGAATAGTCAGATGGGAGTCCGATTCAAGAAAGCGATGGTTCATCACTCCCACTTACAGATCTTTTTTATTTGCCTTATGATAATCTGAAGAACCAATTTCAACCTCACTCAGAAGCTCCTGCTCTGGTCTTTTTTGCAATCAAAATGAACAGGTGCCAAGCACCTGAGGTTTTACAATTTTTAAATAAATATTGCCATGTCCTAGTACAGAAGCCCTGGAACACCGAGTGCATTTTGTCATTTTACAGAGCGCGGTTGTTGCTTCTGATGGTGCCTGCAAATTCTTTAGCCGTGTGGGTTGCTTGACCCTAAAATTGGATGATGTATGCCAGATAGTGGCTGGTTAACTGGATTGGCAAGACAGATCTTAGAATTTTATGTATGCTGGCATACAGAGACCTGGCAGATCTGCATTGGAGCCGTAAAGTTCCAAACACAGATGAAACTCTTCATTTCCAACTTTGCCATTTTCAAATAACAGTGCGATTACAAAAGAAATTGGCAGATGCACATGAACTGAATGCTATCTGGGGCCCTAGCTTTTCATTTTGCTGAGCGGTCTGCCTGACCTTCAGTGTAGAACAGTACCAAGACATTATACAAAGGAATTGCATATACTCTGTAATGCAGACATGCCCACATTGTTCATGGCCGGGGGGAGGGGTACTGATCCCCACAAATGAGTCAGCTGCATATCTGGGGAGTGTATCGTAAAGCGGCATTTAAAATAAAGATGTTTGGAAAACTTCTCACTTCCTTGATAATGTGGATTTTCTTTGTAAAGGCTTATTCCTTATTTTCCCCCATAAAACAGATCCTCAGCTGGTGTAAATCAGCATGGCTCTAATGAAGGGTTTACACTTGATGCTACACCATTTACACCCACTGAGAATCTGGCCTTGTAAATGTATTTACTCATTTATTTATAAGTTTGTATTGTTGCACCTATAATCTTAGTAGCGAAATGCCACTTCTTCTATTTAAAACAAACAGAAACATTCAGGTCATTTCAGCAGGCCACTCAGTGCAATAAGCCCATCAATCAATCTGACTTATGATAAATAGTAATAATAACCAACAGCCAAATTAAACAAAGAACAAGATACTATGCTCTGATGGTCACCAAACACAGGTTTTGAAGACCCATTAGGGAGAGCAGATTCCAAAGGCCAGGCTTCTCAGTTGGAAATACTCTCTTTGCAGTCCCAGAAAGATAAATTCCAGGCACTAATAATAATACCAGGCCTGGGCATCTCAGCTAGCATGATATACTGAATAACTTTGCCCCAGAATCTGTGATTGAAGAATGGTACAAAACTACTGCTATGAGAAACATGTCTACACGGGTGGTGTCCACATAGCTGTGACTAAACTCCCCAAGTCCTGTCCCACTTCCAGCATGTGGCCCCAGCAGGGATATGTCCCTTTAAGAATCAGTGCAGGTCAGCAGAGGCTCTAGAGCAGGCCTGCACAACTCGGAAAGCAGCGAGGGCCATATTACTGCAAAAAAACCAGCAGCGGGCCGAAGAGCCCTGCCCTCGCCCTGCCCCCATCCGCTTCCCCCCACCCCACCGCTTGGCTTGCCCCACCCCTACTTACTCCCCGCGGGCCGCACAGTGAGCTCGTGCGGGCCGCATGTGGCCCCCGGACCGCATGTCGTGCAGGCCTGCTCTAGAGCTCCAGCCTGACAGCACACACCGCAACCCCCTCTACACATACTCTCCTCACTCCATACACACACACAACCCTCTACCCTCTCCATACATACAACGCACCTTGTCTCCCATATAACATATGCCTCACTTAAAAAAATGGTATGAGCTTGCCCAAGGACAAAAATGTACTGCTCAGTGGAGTTTGCAGCCTGCTGTGTACCAAAAAAATAGAAATGTAGAAGGAACATTGGTAGTAGCCATTGCAGAAAAAGAACCACTGGCATTAATATGCACTGACCTACCTTTGAAAATTAGCTGCAAGCTCCAGCCTGCCGCTGAAGCTGCAAGATCATTTTCAAAGGTAGCTTGAAATAGGGCACATAGCAGTAATCTAAGATGGAGCAACAAAGGCCTGGATAATGAGGCGCAATCTGCAACGGAGAGGGAAGATCACAGTCTCCTGGTGCAATTAAAGAAAGAACACAACAGGCCATCCCAATTATTTGTAAAATCAAGAGCAGTGAAGACTCCAGTAAAGTCTGGGACGCTTCACAATGCTGGAGAAGTCTGGCTTCTAGTTCCCCATAGAGGATACATACAGACACACTCCTATACTTTTTATTATAAACCTTCTGTGATTTTGGGCTCCCAACTTGAGGTGCTGTAAAGGAGCTTGATTTTCAGAGAGCCGGTTGTCTGCTCTCTGAAAATCACCTGAAGTTGGTCACTCGGAAACTGAGGCACTCAGAATCACTGGTCACTTCTGAAAAGCTTGTCACTGTGTCTATAATGGATGGAGCTCAATTAACACAAAGTAAACTTTTAAAAATAATTCTTAAAAAACAAAACAAAAACTAAGCAGAAAATAGGCAAGATTAAAAGGAAGCAAATCAGCATCTTTGGACAAGCTCTAAGTGTTTATAATGCAATATTAGTTCAAAATGCTTGCTCAGATGAAGAATAGAGAATTTCCTAAATAGCTGCTGTATCCTTGTCATTTGGATGGGTTTGGGGAGGGAAGGGGAAGGAGATAGAAAGCACTGCAAATTAATACACAATTCAGATCGGAACTTGAACCTAAGCTGCTGGTCACCTCCTACAAGGCTGTACATAAATCTGCCCTTACAACTCTTCTTTGTCAAGCTTCACATCACCTCAGCCACCCTGTCAGCATTCTTGCCCTGGCTCTCCCTGTTGTCACGTTTTCCCAGATAATCACCTCTGTGTCTGTCATGCGGCCCTTGTGCATAGATCAAACTCTCTGAATTCATCTGCAAAGCCCCTGCTTTGTCCACATTTAAGTCATTCACTTGTGATGTGATGTCACAGATTTGAACAGAAGAGAAAATCACTGTTGTTTTTCTCCCACTCTTGGTCTCCGATTAGCTATTTTTCTCTCTTTCCGTCCTTAGATTGAGCATTGCTTGGGACAGGGTCTCTCTCTTTGCATGTCTGGAAAACACCAAGCACAACAAGGACGCCACCGCAAATTATAAATAATGATTACTGTCAGTATTGGACAGGGAAGCAGAAAAGGGAGTGGAGCATCATGGTGACGTCATGTTCTGCCTGCAGTCTAGGGTGCTCAGTAGGTCGTCCGTTGCATTCTGGAATACTTTATTCTTGGCACTGTGTCTCAGATGCTTTTGGAGAGAAAGGTCACCTGTACATAAGCCTTGATACAGTTCTTCATGCTTTCATGATGATTCCAAATGTGGGTTTTTTTTGAGTGTTATGGAGGTGATTTGATCCAAAGTAACTGGAAGAAGCCAGAAGCGACTGGCACTGAACAGCCATTTGGAGATACTCTGACTGAGTCCCATGGACATACATGCGACATGCACCATACATAAACCAATGCAGGGTCATCTGCTTATGTCTTCCGAGAGCTGGAACCAGTAGCTTTGAGAGGTGTTACCTGCCCATTCATCTCAGCCAGGTCTCCGTGAACTTTGCAACTGTGAAATCTGGCAGTTTCCAAAGATGCCAGACATTTCACCAGGCTGTGGTAGCCAGTCATCTGACATTTTATATGTTGTCTCCCAGCCCCGCAAGATGCCTCTTGGTCTGTAGTTAATTGGCTTACAGGGCATGCTCCTCACACTGTTCTAAACAGCCAGACCTTTGGGATTTTTATGTTTACACAGATTTTAAATAAAAAACAAACAAACTAAAAACATGACTTGCTTCATTTATTGATATAAATGAATGTGAGGCCCAGGCCTGTCCATTCAGGAAGGGTAATTATCACTTCCACACATAAAGAAGAGCAAAAGGACTATAAGCTGGTGCTGCAGAAGGGCAGGATTCCATGTACCGTTCCAAACACGTTCCCTTTCCATTTCTCTGAAAGTTTTTGAAGGGGAAAAAAATATTGCCAGACTAAGAAGTTGTATGTTGGAGCTCACCCTCTCCCCGCACCCCAACCCATATGCTTGCTCACACTCTTGTACCGAGATGCTTCCTAGAAGTGGAGGCATAAGGTTTAGTAGAGGTATTGGGGTGGTCTCTATAGCGCCCCTCCCTTTTCCCTTCGGTTGTGTCTCTAGATACTTTTAGGGATCTAAGAAGCATGTAGAAATTGAAAGTACTGTTCAGAGGCTGTCTTTCAGCTCCTTACATGCTTCCTAAGGAGAAGAAAAAGGACTCAGAGTTGTTTGGGGTTTCCACCTCTTTTTTCCCCTCTCTCTGACATGAACAGCCAAAGTTACCAGCCACTGAGGTCCATGCCAGTGTGTCCAAGGCATTCTGTCCAACTCCACCAGAGATTAATTTGTTCAGAAATTTTACTGATGCTTTTTGGTAAAACAGAATATGCAAGTGTTATGTTGTGTTGATTCCATGCCCCATCTCTCTCGCCCCACCCCAATGAATCCATCTCTCTCCCTCCAAATGCACTTCTCACACCAGCACACAGAAAAATTGTTGTTGTTCCAGATGCCTCTCTTGGATTCTTTGATACCACGTCCATTCATTGCTTGCCCATATGACTCGGCCTGAAGCTCTATAGGATACTCAAGTTTGCACCCATGTGGTATGGTCTTTCTGGAATGAGACAATAGTTTCCCTATGTTTTAGAGTCAGGGGGTGAGATGCTATCTTGCTTGCTCAAGTAATAGGATCAGAACAGCAGAAACTGTAAAGAACTGTCTCTCTCATGGATAATGTGCCTCTAAGTGATGATCTGAAATTGTACAGTCTTAGGAGAGTGGGGCTACTCATGTACTTCAAAGTTACGTGATTAATGGTACTCATAAATGAAAGTGTTTTGCTGGATTGGAACCATAAATATGGTGCAGAGTAAGATTTTATTCTGAGCATTTATCCACTCTGTTGACATGGCTAACATCACACAGTATAGGAGACCAGGAATATAGAGAAAACACAATGCAAAATGTCCTAGTATGATATTGTTCCATGAGGCTGGAAAAGTTTATTTGCAGAGAAGGCAAAAGAGAACTATAAGAAAACTAACAGGCATCCATTTCTTATGGCTTGCCTTCTCTCTTTGAGAGTTTCCAAGGCTACTCCTCCATTGTGAGTGAGACTGACAGTCTCAACCACCAGTGATCCCACCAGCCTAGCCAGCCAGGGGAAATGAAGGCCCAACCCAAAGGTGTTGGCCGTAAGCAGTCCTAAAAATTCTGGAATTCTCTGGATGAAATTCTATGGCCTGTGTTATGCAGACTAGGGTCTCTTCCATAAAATGGGATAATGTGCACCACGGGGATGTGACTGCAAAAGCAGACAAATGTGCTGTGCATTAAGGAGGAGTATAAAACAATAGCAGGGGGCAAAAATCAGTGTGTAACGACAAAATCAGGAAGGCTAAAGCACAAAATGAGTAACACCCAGCAAGGGACGTAAAAGACAGTAGGAATAGGTTCTTTAGATACATTAGGAGCAAGAGAAAGACCAAGGAAAGTGTAGGTCCTCTACTTAGCAAGGAAGGAGAGGTAATAGCAGATGACATCAAGAAGGCTGAGGTGTATAATTTAGGTTAAATATTAGGAAAAGCTTTCTAGCTATAAGAGCAGTTAAACTCTGGAATAGGCTTCCAAGGGAGGCTGTGTAATCTCCCTCACCGGAGGTTTTAAATAACAGGTTGAAGAAACATTGGCCTAGGTTTACTTGGTCTTGCCTCAGCACGGTGGGCTGGACTGGATGATCTATCAAGGTCCCTTCCAGCCCTACAATTCTATGACTTTATGATTAATGGACTATGTAAACCCTTTTAGTGTGCACTAAATGTTCCCTATTGCTTTTTAATGTAGTGCTGGGAACTTATAGTGTGCACCAGCAGGGCCTATGGGATCCAATTAATGCGTAACATTTCTGCGTCCATTCCATAATGGCTGTCTATGCGTCTCTGGACCCTTCCAGTTGTCGAGCCTGGATGGTACCATTGCCTGAGGGTAGTGAGTAGAAATCACTCTCCCGTAGTGCACAGAAATCACTCTCCCGTAGTGCACATTACCTCACTGTGAACACAAATCATAGATGATCATAAAGATTCCTTCTGGCATTAAATACATGAGCAACTCAGAAAGTGACACTGACCTTCTCAAACAGACCACTCACCTCTTGCCAAGGAGGCTAAAGTCCAGGCATATGCGTGGTCCTGCCTGTTAAAGAATTGCCTCATTGTATGCAGTTTTCACAATCCCCACTCTGCAGTTGATTCAGCCTTGGATACATTCACCTCTTCTCGCTGCTTGAGCCAAATAACCCTTTCTGAAATCTATGTCGAACCCAGCTTTCCTCCTGGACAATAAATTAAAATTCATTTTACTCACTAAACTTTCTCCCCTGAATCAAATGAATGTGTTGTCAGATGGCAAATTATTAAATATAAAGAAATGAATGGTAAGGGAAAATCATATGTCTTTGTTCCGGGGAGACTAGAAATATGGCTGTTGCATTATTTTTGATGTGTTTAACTCTTTGAATGCTCACAAAATGCACTGCAGTAATAGCCTTAGCGAATGAAATATTCTATATAGCTACCGAATGGCCACAGCAGAGGCAGTATGGATGTAATCTTCCCCAGGCTTGGAGGGGCCATTTCTAGAGGCCCGAGTGTCTGAAGGAAATACGCGCAGTTTTTTTCATTTCAGCTTGCTCTAGATTACCTTTGTGTCCATCTGGTTGCCTTCATTGCTGTCTATGACTTAGTCTTGTTCTTTCAACAAGAAAGGCATGACAAGGGGTAGATGTATATGAAAGGGAGCTGGGGAACTGCTCTTGCTTTGCTTCTTAAGCCTTTGTAGTGATGGGGACTTGGCTCTTCAACACGAGCAGATCTCCACCAGGCTTTGAAACTGGGTGTGTGATCAAGAGAACAACTGTAAATCCTGCCGGCATGAAGATAATCCCTTGCCATAGCCAATGGCAGCTAATCTGCTGCAGACCAGCCGGCTTTTGGTTCATGTCCACAGTGCAGCTGGCTTTTTATTAATGTATACATGCATGAGGCATCTGTTTAGCACAAATACATTTATTATTGGTGCCCTACAGTACTGCCAAACAATGAACAGCAATTAAGAGGGAAACTGTAAACAAATGTTCTGCCAATAAGAGTATTCACATTAAGATAACAGGTTTTGAGTGGATGCAAATTCATAATAACTGGCTATAATTCTTGTGTTTTTACAAAGAGCACAATGAAAGAAATAGAAATCAAGTAAAAAATGCCAGATTTAATGGTTCTGTTCAATTAGTCCTGTTTTATTATAAATACTTCTAGGCTATTCTTCCAGCAAATGAGAGGCCGGCACAGTTTTTGTACATGTGAGGTTCAGCAATATTAAAATGACCTTGTGTCATAATCTTGGCTGAGTTCTCCCTTGTGGATGCTCACCAAGCAGCTGTGCTTGGACCCACATACTGAATCTGGGCGCTTCTAAGCTCCCAGAAGTCTGGGTAAACTTCAACCACAGTCTCTGGCTGTGGCCTCTTGCATATGCTTCCCAGGCACAGACTCTCTGCCTGGTATCACTTCTAGGGAATAGGTCCCGGCAGGCCAGCTGCCCTGGGTGCCAGGTGTGATCCACAAAGGGACAACAGCATTACAACACTGAGAGTTACAATGCCTAACTTTTAGGCACCGAGAAAATCATAGGAACAATGTTGCTATCTAGAAAGCCTAGGTAAGGTGCCTAATCTCTTTACCAAAGGATTGGGGAAAGATTTGCACCTTAGATGGCAATCCACAAAGTCAGCATGCTAGGAGGGGTGCTTTCTAAGTGAGCCAATGAGAGAAGCCAGTGAAAGGGGTGTTTGCTAAGCTCTGTCCCTCTCACAGAGATAGATAGTCGAACACCTGTCTTTCCTTGGTTCATGATTGCTAGCAGAGATGGATGCTACCTAAGTTGCATGTGGAGCTCAAACCAACATGGCTGAGGGGGTGGGGAGGAGGAAGGTAACCTCCCTTATAACCTTTAGCCTAGCGAATAGAGTATTCCCCTAAAAGGTGGCAGACGTTTATTCACATCCAATCTCCTGCTCAGGTGGGAAGGGAATTGCACTGGGGATCACCTGCATCCTGCCTGAGTCTCCTACCCACAAGGTTATAAGGGAAGTCCTCTTTCCCCTGGCTGCTTTGGGTGAACTCACCTGAGAGGCCTAATCTTGTAGGTGGCCTCTGAACACTGGAGGGGGCCCCACTGGCTACTTAGGTGACCAAATGCCACTCTCTCTGTTTGTGAATTGCTCTGTGGCTTAGGCGGTAGGCAGGCATCTGGGCCTCTATTGTGAGGCAGCAGTGCACACTCTGAGGAGGCAGATAGGTGTTCAGCTGTCTAGAGTGAGGCTCCCATGTGTGCTTGCCTGCAGGCAAAAAACTTCAGTGCCAAGTGAGCTTAGGGACCTACAGCATCCGATGGAAGCCGAACTGGAGTTTTGAGGCTCACAGTGGTGCCTAAAATCAGGACTAAGGCAGCTAAGTACCTTCCTGCCTGGCACCCACCCTCCCCAAAGCTCCACCATTGAGTCAGAATTTATCCCCTTATGGACAGATAATAATGGAAGCCAGTAATGCCTAGCCTTGGCCAAGGGATTTCTAAACCAAACACACTTTCCCATTCTGTCTGATAGTCCACTGCATGGGAACATTGAAGTTTAACCTTTTGGAAATACACAACTTCAGGGGTCACATTGTCCTTTGCTGTACATTCCTTTGGCCCATGACTATGCTCACAGATTCACCTGGCTGGAAGCCTGGAAAACACTGGTATTACAAAGGTCACGAAGCTAATGTTGCATGTGGGCCATTACAGAAGGGTGAAAGAAGAGAGTCAAATTGTCTTAGAACAAAAGTGATACTTCCGTTCTCTTAAAGAATATTTCTAGTAAATAATAGTGGATTATATTTTTAGAAAAGCAAAATGACAAATTGCTGCTAATTTCTTAGCAATATGTAAGCAGGGTGTGAACAAGTTCTCCCCTGCCATCTAGGGAAAAGGTATCAGGAGCAGACTGTGTTTGCATAGACATGCCTACTCCCCCTAAGTGCATGGTAGATGGAGCTGCTTTACCAAAATGATCAATTTTCACTGGTTTTGGGTTGCAAATCACTCTAGTATTTGAATGCAGAGGTAATGAAATATTGTTATCCTTATTGTATGAGAAAAGGGCAGCAGAACTGTACTTAGGGCTTGGCTACACTTACATTTTATTGCGCTCTAACTTGCTGGTTCAGGGGGGTGAAAAATCACCCCCCTGATCACGGCAAGTCTGAGTGCTTTAAAGTGCTAGTGTGGACAGGCTCCGAGCGCTGGGGAGCTAATCCCCTCTTGGAGGTGGATTACCAGGAGCGTGGGGAGAGTTCTCTTCCAGCACTCGTGCCTGGCCACACTCGCACATCAAAGTGCTGCTGTGGGAGCATTCCTGAGACAGTGCTTTGAAGTTTCAAGTGTAGCCATGCCCTTAGTGTGCCCTGACTGAGGGTGTCACTGACTCAGTAGTGGATATGGATTCCAAAGCCGCAGGGAAACATAGGGGTTTTTTTTTCCCTACTGGTATAGCTGCTGCCTAAAGAGCCTTAGACACTGTTTAAAAACACAGCTGATTAGACGCAGCTGCTGAGAGACCTTGTTTCTGGTTGGTGATGCCTGAAGCTGACATCACTGCGTAGCAGGTCTGGGGGCTAAACCTTAGACCTTGTATGGGGATAGTATTTCAGTGAAAGGCAACACAGCAACTGCACAGGCAGTGAGGTTCCTCACTACCTGCTGAAATCACTAGAAGCTGAGTTAAGTGGTTGGACCTCAGAACATGACAGCACAGAGACTGGTTGTAGTGAGGCAGTGGTCAGTGGCAGGAGAGAGACAGCTGCAGCAGTTGCAGAGGCACCACCAGCAGCAGGTGTTGTTCAAAACCATGTGAATGCACCTCTTGAACTCTGAGTTTTTGCTAAGGATCACCAACTACGAGGAGGGGGGCAACAGGGGTGAGACGGAAGTGGTGTGTTAAGGGACATTCGTTTTTCAGACTTTCACACTGCAAGGTGAGAAACTGAGACAAAGGACACTGCCCAAGGCATTGTGAGGTGGGTGTTAGTTTATGGTCACATGCTTTTGAATGATGGTTGTGGTGTTTTCCCAAATTAATGTTGGCTCCCCTTTTCCCCTTGTAATAAAAGCTTTATTTTGTGGTACACAGACTGTGTGTTTGCGAGAGGAGAAGTATTGCCTCCTACAGTTGCTCCTGGTGGTGACTCAAACCGGTTCTATTTTGTGTTAAGAGAACTCCTAGACATTGAACCTGGCCCTTGTTGTTGCTGACTCTACCTGCCAGAAGGGTTACAATATAATTAGCAATACTACTACTAATACTACTACTAATAAAGTATAATTAATAGAAAGATGCACCAATGCTAACAGAGAATTCAGGAGACCTAAATTCAATTCCGTGCTCTGCCACTGTCATCCGGTATGACCTTGACCATGTCAATTAAGCCCAGACCCTCAGAGGTGTTTAGATGCCTAATTCCTTTGAAATCAATGGGAGTTAGGCTCCTAAATATCTTTGAGGATCTGGGTTTTAGTCTCTCTGTGCATCCATTTCCCATTGATAAAATGGGGCTAATGATCCTTTCCTACCCAGCAGGGATGGTTGTGAGCATAAATACATTAAACAGTGGGTGTAGCCTTGCACCTATTTGGTTTTGATTTTCATCTCAACTTTCTAATACCCTTTGCTTCATTTCTGGTATTTTTGGCTGTAGGTTGGTTGTTGGATATTCACTGTGGTCTGTTCCTGAAGTTAAGAAAAATGAACTTCTCACCCCGGGCTAGGAGGAAGAAAAAGTACATAACCTGGAGCCATTCAGTCGAAGGTGTTCCTTTGGTCCGAAAGATGTTCTTAAGAAGCTGGCTGTGGCCAGCAGGGACATAAGAGAAAGCCTGGTGATTTCTAGGAGTGGCAGAAGTGAGGGGCTGGAAGTTACATTAGGTGTGGCCGGAAAACAACAATTCTGTTTTGTGAAAAAAAATTAAATTTATTTTCATTCCAATGTGGAACAAAAGTGATACTTCTAAAGGTTTCCATGAAAAAACAATCCACTGCACAATAGCCAAGTGGAGAGTACTCTCCATTGGGGTATAAGAATCATAGAATATCAGGGTTTGAAGGGACCTCAGGAGATCATCTAGTCCAATGCCCTGCTCAAAGCAAGACCAATCCCCAGTTAAATCTTTCAGTAGATTTTTGCCCCATATCCCTAAATGGCCCCTCAAGGATTTAGCAGGCCAATGCTCAAACCTCTGTGCTATCCATCCTGCTGGCTACAGAACATAGAATAGCCTAGGTCAACTTAAAGATATAGAAGCTCCTAGGTCAACTTTTTGCACTGAAAAGAGTGTGAAAGGATTGAATCTGTCTGATTCAGACCAGGGACTTGAATCTGGATCTCCTACATCTTGGGGTGGGAGCAATACCCTAGCCATGTAGCTATTCTGTGATGACACATGAGCTTTGACTAGAAATTTCTTCCTGATTTATTTGGGAAACCTTCTCAACAAAGTGTTCACTGACACACATGCTTCTGCCAAACATTTTAGTTTCAATGAAATGGCAATTTTCCATGGAAAAATGTTGTTCAAAAATGTTCTGACCAGCTCTAGTCTGCATATGATGGTCATTGCTCATTATCGAAGTCTCCTAGTTTCATGTCTGAGTGTGTGTGCTAAAATATTTCAAATTCTCTTTCTTGTATTACTTAAAAATCAACCACCATAAAGATGAAAAAGGAGCAGAACAGGGTAGCAAGAAAGTGAGACAGAGGTGGGGGGAGGGGGAATTCAATTGTAGGACCAACACCAGCTACAGACCAAAGAAATATCAGTAACACATTGGTGCTGAAAGAAGATCAGGCCTTTAACCTCAAACCTTCAAGAAAGGACTAATTTTTCTGTCATCTGTTCCCTTCCTTCCCTCATCCCTAACCCAGGCACTTCATGTGCCACCATTTTGACCCTATAGAAGGAATGTCTTCAGCCCTGCTCCACGGAAGCTCTAAATCTTTGGGGATTTAAATAGAGATCAAGGCATCCTCCCAAAGTCCTCAGTAATAATGATAAAGTTGAGTTTCCAATAGGTTTTAACCTTCACTCTCCAATCTTCCTACTCCCAATATTGCCAACTCTCATGATTTTATTGAAACTCGAGCAATTTTGGTTGTTCTTTTTCCTGACTCATCAAAACATGATGAAAAGTGCCAACTCATGAATTTTTCCTTATTCAGAATGGTTCCTATCGGTGGGGCTGAAGCCAGCAAGATGGCTGCCATTTCCCTACAGTCCATCTGCATGGAGAAGTGAGAAGTGAGACTACTCTGTGATCTCCCATGCCATATTTTCAGTGAGGCAGAAGCATTGCCCGTAGGAAAAATGTGCCACTCTGTGGTTCAGGGGACTAGACAGGACTCAGGGACTGGCAGGAGCAGCAGATACATTATGAAAGGTAGATAGGGAGCATGAGGAAGAACAGGGCACTGGGGAACAGGAGATAGATTTAGGAAGTGCAAGGGGAGGCAAGGCAGTGCTGCCCAAACCCAGGAAGAGAAGTGCCAGATCGATCAGTGTGTAGGACATCTGCTGTGCAGACTTCTTAAGATGTAGTCTTCTCTCCTGGCTTTAGAGTGGCCAAAATTTTTCCTTTCACATTTAATGTGGGACTGTCCTGGGCCTTTCAATATCCTTCTGGGCTCTTGAAATGTTGGTGCTTTCATTCTCCTGTAAGCCATCCTAGAATCACTCTTACAACAGCACCAGGGTCTGTTTTGAAGTCTACCTTGTGTTTAGACTAGCAGTTTGCTGCATAATGGCCTCTTTTTGGACATTTCCTGCATGTGGTATCTCTTGCTGAATGAATACGTTTTGTGCCAGGGCCAAACCTGGGTGGGCAGTGAGGCAGCCAGTGCTGCTAATGCCTAAGCTACTGATCACATCTCCAACTCCTCCTGCAAGCTAAGGGAACATGTGTGAAGAGGAGCCTCACCTGCATGGGAGAGAAGCAAAGCCTTGGCAAAGATGTTGTCCTTACTTTGCCTTTTGCCCTGCAGTTTAAGGTAGCACGCTTAAGATGGGAAATGTTTTGCTTCAGCTAAGAGAGGGTGTTTTGGAAGCTTAAGGGGGCTGGTGGGAAGTATGCCATCAGGCTTCAGTAGTCTTTATATCAGAACAGGGACTTGAACCTGGACCTCCTACATCCTTGGGGGCAGTGCCCTAATCACTTTCTTAGCTATTCTGCGGTAACTCATAAAAGAGGAAATAGTTCTTCTCTCTGAAGTAACGACAATAGCCCAAACAATGACAACTCCCTTATACAAGGAGTTATACAATTCAGTAGTTAAACCGCAGCCAATTTCCATGTGTTCAAACTGCTTTTTTTTCCTATTTATGAACTAATTATCTTGGATCTTTGTTTCTAGGCATTTTACTGGGCAACTATACATTGCTTAAATTACCAAATCATAATTAGCAAGTTCAGCTTCTCATAGAGGCTCTTGTATTTCCTTGTACTTAAAATGGAGAATGACTGGCATTTCCGATAACAGTGTGGTTGGTGACTTGTGGTAAATATTGACAACTGCTGTATTGTGAAAACATCTATGCATTCAATCACTATTGCAGCTGGGTCCCAGTGTAGAACATTGTGTGGTGTTAGCTGAGAGTGTTGAAAACCATTATGTCCCTAAGGGCATATAGCAAGCAGGCAAATGTCTGTGTAAACAGGAAATAAAGTTAGTCTTGCATTTACTCTGACCATGGTATGTGTACTGGGTATCTGTAATCTCTACATTGTGTTAGAATGGGATCAGATAAAGTCCTAACACACCACAGAAACATCACTGCAAAGTAAAAATTAAAAAAAAAAAGGTGAAGGAAAACAGATAAGCAGTAAGCCCTCCAACTCAGCCGAAAGAACCTAAGAGCTGCACACAGCCAGCAGCAAAAGAGGCCTAAAAATAGAAGACCCAGAAAAAAATGCTGTGTTGAGTCTAGGGGCATCTCTACATTTACCTCCGGAGCAATTGATCCACGGGGGTCCTAGTGAAGATGCGATAAATCAACCACTGAGCGCTCTCCCATTGACTCCAGTGCTCCAGCAGAGTGAGAAGCACAGGCGGAGTCGACAGGGGAATGTCAGCAGTTGACCTACCGCAGCGAAGAAGCGGGTGGGTAGATCTAAGTACGTTGATTTCAGTTACATTATTTACGTAGCTGAAGCTGCGTAACTTAGATTGATCCCCCTCCAGTGTAGACCAGGCCTAGGATGCAGCAAGGAGTGAAGATAAGAAAGTAAGGGACAGTACAGCTAGGGTTAGGACCACATTAAAGGATATACCATGTTATTCCACCCAAAGGCCACAAAGAGAAAAAAAGGGAGGGTGGGGAAGTCTGTAGTACAGTATAACGGCACAGATAGCTACATCTGACCCAGCCTTTTCTAAATAACACCCCTATAGAATTTGATTTCCAGTACCCCGAGGGATGGCTATTCAAAGTAAGCAGATTCCAGAGGTCCCATCAGGCTTCCAGTTTAGATGAACAATTCAAGGAGAAACGTGTTAATGCCTTGCTTTGTAGCAGGGGTTCTCATACTTCATTGCACCGCAATCCCCTTCTGATCAAAGCCTAAGCCTGCCCCAATCCTACCACCCTGGGTGTGTGTGTTGGGGGGAGGGGAGGGGCAAAGCCCCAACCTCGCCGCCATGGGTGAGCGGCCTGTAACCTGAGCCTCACCACCCACAGCCAGAGCTGAAGCCCTCAGGCTTTGGCTTCAGCCGTGGGCAGTGGGATTTGGGATTTGGCTTCAGCTCCAGGCCCCAGTGAATCTAAATCAGCCCTGGTGACCCTATTAAAACAGGGTCATGGTGCACTTTAGGGTCCCAACCCACAGTTTGAGAACTGCTGCTCTATACAATGGGATCTACAACAGGGAATGTTATCCTTGCCAGGAGCCTCACAGCCATCCAGACGAAACAGTTCAAAACAGATAAAGAAGAAACAGACAAGTGTATCATTTCATGCTACCACAATGTGATTTTTTGAGGGGGCACATAATGGGGTGTGTAGCCCCAGACAAGCCATGAAAGGCAGCATGTGTCCTGAGGGACATGTATGTTATCAGGCTGCACCTGGAGGATGAGCCAGGCTTAATTAGAGATTAAGCCCAGCTGGGGAGGAGCTGGATAGTGATTATAAAGGCAGGAAGCTGACAGCACCAAGGGGCTGCAGGGAGAAACTCTGAAGTCATTTGCTAGGATTAGATGGCAGGACTAGGCTGTGGGTGATGTGACCTAGTGATTAGAGCTGGAGCTTTGTCTAGTGGTTAGAGCTGGGAGCCAGGGCCAGGGGCCCAAGCTGGAGTCAGGAACCTGGAATCAGAAGCTGGTAACAATGATCAGAGCCAGAGGGGGAAGCTAGGTGAGAGAGCGGGACTGGAACAGGGGAAGAACAAGGCTAGAACTAGTGACCTGCTGCTGCTGAGCTTAAATGCAGAATTGTTGGCTCCTTTCAGCCAGTTGGGCAGGCTGGCTAGCCAGGCAATTCTACTGCAGGCCAGCTGGGTCATTAACGTGACTGAAGTGATTACCCCCTTTTCAGGAACCAGGATTCTTAGCAGTGCAGCAGCTTGAGTGGTACCACGACCAGGTTGCAACACCATTCATTCAAATTTTCCCAGCCACCCCGCTGTCATGATGGAGGAGTATCTGAAACAGACCAGTTGGAGCTTCGCTGTTTTCATCCAGGTGCTGGACAGGGACCTTCAGTAATACCCACCTCAGGGAGCGGGCTGGGAGAGGCATGGTGGAGGAGTGGCCAGGCCAGACATGAGCAGGGCCTGGTAATGGGTTAATCCAACCCTGGCCTGTTCCACTTCTAATGGCAGTTTTGCCTTCCTCCTGACCTCTTGCCAGATTTCATTCAAGAGAGGATCCCAGAGCCAACTCTCTCCCAGTGCTTTCTCCTCACAAACTCCTGAGTGTCAGGAAACCTGGGGTTAAAGACAGTGGGAAACCCTGAGAGAAGGGTGCAAGGACCACAGGGCCCAGAGGTAGGGCTGGGGACCCATTTGTGAGAACATTAGACTGTTTCCTGCTGTACCCCACTTTAGCCGTTTGAAAAGTTGAAAGATATGCAATAGGAGTCTTTCTATCCGTAGACATCAATGGACTCTGGATCAGCAGAATTGCCACACTATTTGGCTGGACTTAAAATTCAGCTTCCAGGTTTATGCACTTAAGTGGTTTTTACTCGGCTTCCATTTGCCCTGCCATATTGCTCAGGCTAATTTTAAATGAAGGGTTAATAAATTGGGTTAATTTAATTGTGGAGTTGGTAGTATGTTTGGCTTCCAGGTGGAGGGAGAGGGGGGTGTGTGTGTATCTATGGATGAACTGAAATTGGGCCATGGTTATTTTATCCACCATTTATATTTGTCCTCACATACATCAGTTATGTACCTATAACTCCCACAAAAGAGCCCCCTTATAGAGTTTAAGGCCAGAAGGGACCACCAGATCATCTAATCTGACCTCTTATATACTCAGCACCTGCACACTAATCCCAACCACCAAAACTAGACCAAAGAGTTACAGCCCACAGGAGGTTAGACTATCATGTGCCACAGGAAGAGAAGAGGCAGAGCTGAGGTGCACCAGTTCTCAAGGCCCCTGCAATGACAGAGAATTAACTGGGTGAGACATAAGCAGATAATCCCAGCAAGCGACTCACCTACTGCAGAGGAAGGCAAAAACCTCCAAGGTCACAAGGTCATAAAACCATTGTTTTCTAACATGCTTCCCATAGAACCCCATTACCTGTATATTTATATGGCACTCCAACAAGCTGCTGACCGCAGCAGTGAGTTCCTACAGAGAATGAGTATGTGCCAGTCAACTCATCTTCAGTAACTGCTTTTTCAGAGATGACTTCTGACCTCTTTCACGTCATCTGCCAGCCGCTGGGTGCTTGAACTGAAAGAGAGGTCACAGGAAGGTACAGATAAAATGAAAAGAATGTAAAAACTGGCTTGGCTTTTGCTGCTGAAATTGCGTAAGGGATCTGTTATGCCCTGCTTGCTAAATAAAATCCATAACAAGGAGAGGGGGGAAAACAACAACAGAATTTTCTTCTCCACATGTGCTGGGACCCACCACTGCAAATAAATGTATTGTTAGTTGAAATCAGTGTTTTAGTTTCTCCCTTCCTTTGAGAGATGTTGTAGAGGAAGCAGATTAAGAGCTGCCAGCTTTCTGGCAAAACACATTGGTGACATTATAATGACTTCATTATGGGCTCAAAGTGAGATAACCGATTAATACTGTATTCAGGAAAAAATACACATTGTGAGCATGTCCACAGGTGTACTGTTAACTCCTTCTTGGACCTAGTGTGCTTTTAACCAAGTTAGTAAAGTAGCAGCTCCAATGCCCACGAGCGGGGTGGTAAAAGAGTTAACAGCAGTGTGCCAAGTTATCACAGCTGCATTTGGAATGCAAAGAACATGGGAGCATTTGTTTTGTTTTTCCCTGGGAGTGCTGCTGCTGGGTGAAATTGTCAGTACCTTTGGCTTCTGTTTGGAAACCTACTAGCCTCAAAGCACAAGTCTTGTTTTTTAAAAAAGGATTTTAAAAAGAGGTTTTCTAGCATATCTGTCTTTTCTACCATTTTACATTTTGCATAAAGTTAGTGAGGGAAAGAGAGCAGTAAGTCTTCCCCAGGAAAGGGAAGGTGGATTATTTTCTTTCATGAATCAAGATGAGTTTGCATCGTATTGGAGGAAGAAGAGGTGCACTTTACATGTCACGTTGTCTGAGTGTTCAGCCTAGGAGATGTCTGCAGTATTCAGGAAACCAACCTGGTAGCAAATAGTCAATCCCAGCAGCCTATCTCAGCATGAAGATAATAAGGGCAGTCCAAGCAGAGGGTGAGCAATGGCCACTACTCAATGTATCTCATACCACCATGAGTTGGACATTCTAGATCATTCAATACATAGCCCAAGAGCTCAGCTGATGCATCTCAGACTGGTTTCATTATGCTGCATTTCCTTCAATAGCAGTGGCACTACTTTAGCATTTTGATTGTAAAATTATCTGCCCAAAGAACATGAAATATTCTTCCAGAGTTTTTATCTGAACTGTACATCCCAGCTAGGATATTCACTGGCATGACAACCTGCCCTGATCTCTCCAGCTATAGCCAGTCACTGTGCCTTACTTTCCAGTATTGTATGGAAATTTAACGCTTGAGAGAGGTAAGTCCCAGTAAGCCTATCTACTGTGTATAATTCATGGCTGTTCTAAACAGTGAGTTCTTATTTATAAAATAGCACTGCAGTTCTGTCTGCCTTCGGAGGTTCGGTAGGCATTTTGCACTGCCTTCAGCACAAGAACTGTACGTTGCCTCTGTGTGTAAACAGTTCAGCTGCTCAAGATCAGGTGACAATGAGGAAAGGGGCTCGGCTGCTGAGGGTATAATTCCAGATGTTGGTGACTTCCTGTTATTTCTTCCCCTCTCATCCAAGCTTGTAACAAAGCAGGCTCTGTGGTAGTAAGTGTTCGAGAGTGCAAGCATTATGCTCTGATGACGCTATGTTTTAAACACTTATCTTTTTCAAACTCTTTTGTTGCGTTTTAAACTGATTTTTACATAATTAGCTTAAAAGCCCATTGTAGTAAGGAAGACAGGCAGGCTGCACCCAGGTATCGTCCACAGGCACCAAAAATACCAGTAGAAAAGTGTATAGAATTTCTTTGAGAAGCCGCTAGGAGGTTCTATGGTTATTAAAATACATACAGTACAAAGGGCCAGCTTCTGCTCCCACTGATGACATGCTGGTGTTTTTCAATAGGGCCACTGGAAGTTAGGCAGCCCAGATACCATTGACTTTCAATGTGAGTTGGGCACCTAATTCCCTTAGCTCCTGTAATAGAATGCTAACCTGTATAAAACTGTTCAGCCAGTAGGTGGTGGTGTGTGCAAAATACCTTGTTTAAATTAAGCTCAGCCAGACCTTGCAGAACATTAAAGAATCTTATGATAAACACATGTGGTGTGCATAAGCAAATTCTGTAGCCAGTCCATATCTGGTACAGAAGTATGTTACATAGTGTCAGAAGTAAACTAAGAACAGAAACAGAAGTAACAAAGCAACGCAGCTTGCAGGATCTCATCAACATACCACTATTCAATGCCCGAGAGAACTTCAGCTTTGACAAACCTTCAGAAGGGATAGACTGGAAAAAATATTTTGCAAGGTTTTGCCTTGCTACCAAGCTCCACAATGATACACAGATATCTTCTTAAATTTATGCTATGAGGCAGCAAACAGAGCATATTTTTAATTTTTTGACTTTACTGAATATTGTCAAAATAATTTCATAGTCATCTTTGTGACTATGTTTGTTGCATCCTTTAAACCCTAGAGAAATGTAGCTTATGCAACAGCGTGTTTTCACCAGAGAATTCAAGGACCGGGGGAAATGTTGACTCTTTTATAAAAGCTATGCATACGTTGGCTGAAAACTCTCTGATTTTTTGGGAATGTAAAATATGAAAACATTGGACACAGATTGGTTATTGGGTTAACAGATTATTAGCTTTCACAGCAACTTCCATTAAAAAGAGACATAACCTTACACACAACTATTTAAAAAGCAAAATGGTATGGTGAAACAACAAAATCTACTGCAAGGTGACAGTTTCAGGTTTTTCAAGTTTATCTTGGAAACTGTAAACAGAAACTTGAGTGTTTAAAAAATCACTATCATGAAACCCCTGAGGCAAGGAGAGAAAACTCTCAGGGTGTGGGGCAAACTCCAGCCTTAGTGATTCTTTTCACAACTTTTCCCAAGAGATAATGCATGTCCAGCCAGAGCACAGTGTAATAACTGCGTGAAATATGGACTCTTTGCAGCTGTTTGCCATACCAAAGCCATCAGAGAGTTGACGTATATTACAGACATCTGGGATCTATCATTTCTGATGACATAGAGCCTGTCTAGAGAATGACATTGAATATTCATGGCAAGACTATTGACTTTAAAATTGACTCAGGAGCTGACCTCAAAGTCATCTCAGAAGGGATTTGAAATCCCTGTCAGCCCCTCCCAGAGCTGAAGTCACTCGACACAGTTCTACTAACCGTGAAGGTATTAACTGCCAGGCCAGTTCACACAGACACAACTTACAGCAATGGTGGGCAGCCTGCGGCCCGTCAGGGTAATCCGCTGGTGGGCTGTGAGCCGGTTTGTTTACATTGACCGTCTGCAGGCACGGCCGCCCTCATCTCCCGTTTCCGGCCAATGGGATCTGCAAGCGTCGGTGCCTGTGGATGGAAAACATAAACAAAATGTCTCATGGACCACAAATGAATTAACCCAACAGGCTGTGTGCTGAAAATTGCCAACCCCTGATGTAAATAGTAGGAATGTAAATTTAAAGGGCGAGATGTAATAGAATGCTAACCTGTTTTATACTGTCCTGCCACTAGGTGGTACTGTGTACAAATACCCCATATAAGCTAACTTCAGCACATCTGGCAGAGCATTAAAGGATCTTCTGATGAACACAGCTGGTATATATAAGAAAGCTCTCTAGCCAGCCCATATCTGGTACAGAATTACATGACAAGTCCCTTTAAAATCCCAGCCTGAGGGTTTTGCCACTTGCTTCAATGAAGGGGGGCAGTAGTGGACTGTAGAACTGGAGGCCAGGCCTTGAGCTGGTAGAAAATATCATGGCATAGCTCCATTTGACTTCAGTGGAGCTACATCACTTTACAACAAATGAGAATGTGGCCTTGAAGATTCAAGGGCACATCAGTTTTTCTTTTGGTCTGTGTTAACTAAAATGCTTCAAAAATGTGTCAGCTAATTCTTTTCTCCCAGTACATGGATGTTAACAAAGTGATTGATACAGACTTAGCAGCTTATGTCTCCCTGCCCCTCCTTACATTCTTTAATAATGTCACATAAAATACAGGAAAAAATACAGCACACAATGCAGCAGCTTCCTGTTACAAAACTGTAAATGCTGCGTAGAAGTGAACCAGCTGTGTTACTGGTTGCATGCTTAGCAGCTTAGTATTATAGGTTGGGATCCGTCTTTCACCTGGAAGAGAAGCTGATTTAAATTTTAATCTCACTGGTAAGTTGTTAAATGTAGAAATATTTGTGATGATATGATGGAGTCCATGAGATGACTGTGAGATACATCAAGAAAAAGCTAAGCAGCAGTTTCCGTTTAGATGGTCCAACTATCTTTTCATTTGCCTATTGTAGATCTAAAAAACTCTCTCGAGCATGGAGAATGTATTACTGTACTAAGTGAAAGTTTATTGCTATGGAAACATTTGACAGAACTGAAATCCCTTTAAAAAAACACAGGACATTAAAGAAGGTTTTTTTGGAGGATAAAGTTCTGTTTATTATCATGCAACAGCTTTTGAGAATATACACCCAGCTAAAGCAAGAATTGTGGTGGTCAATATCTTCTTCCTATGGGTTAACATAAATAACCGCAAAACTGCACACATGACAGATCACTTATGAGAAAACAAAATATTATCTTGTAACAAATTTTGGCTTGATCCAAAGCCCACTGAAGGCAGTGGAAAGACCCCAATTGATTTCAACAAGCTCTGGATCAGGACTGCAGCAAGTGCACTTTCCAGGGAATTTGAATTATAGCAACAGATCCATTTATTTTTGTTAAAGAAAGTGATCTAGATACTTTTTTTTCTTAGATGAAGAATTTATAGTAGGAACATTCCCCATTCAACCATCATTGTTAATGTGCTGTAGAAATGAAATCAAGTATTCCCCAAGATCTGTAGTCAAGACATTTGGCAACTAATTGATTGGCCATAAATGAAACCAGACCCTGTGTGGCATGAAAATATTTAATGTTGTAGTGCTTCTAAGGTGGCGAAACTTTGTGGAAATGATTGAAAAGACAAAGAGCGACAGAGAAATGAAAATGATGGAGGAAAAGATGATGTGAATGGAAAGCAGGAAAAGAAGAGATGACAATAAGAGTGAAGAAAATTAAAGGGGTGACAGGAAGTAGAATATGATGGAGAGACTCCCCGTTTCCCCAGCTGGGTTTCAGAGCCCAGGCTGCAGCCCAGCTGGGAACATGTATGCTGCTATTTTTAGTCCTGTAGCCTGAGTCTGAATCAGTTGACCCAGGCTCTGAGACTCACTCACGACAAGTCACTGAGTATCTTCCAAGTTTGATATTTGGAGGAGACTTTTTAGATTTTGCCTTTCAACCTTCTCTCTGCCTTCCCAGTTGGCACAACTGTATAACACAGGAATGGACAAATATTTTAAAGGACATGTAGGGTGAGACCTCAAAGAGATCTCAGCATTGACCTGAATCTCCTCTCACTAAAAGTCAGTGATAAAACTACCATTGACTTTAATGGGCACTGAGTTATGGCAATTCTGAGCACGTTGGAAAATCCCAGCCGGTGAGTGCAAAACAGACCATTGTAGCTTATACCACAGTTTGGTCCAAATCCTGAAAGAGTATTTGGGCTTGCCCCCATCTAAGGCAGCAATGGCGCACTGATAGGTGAGGCAGTGGAGAGTCTAAATGTGGGGGTGGAGGGAATTGGATGTATTTAGAATCTGACCCATGAGAGCTCACCCACCATGAATCTGCCAGGGTCAAACCCTGACTTGGACGAGACTAGCAAGACAGATGCATGGGTGTGAAGACCCTAAGCCCATCCCTCATCCCAACTGTCTTTGTGCTTTAAAGCAACTTCCTTTGACCTGCACCCTTTTAATCAGTTTTTAATCCATTTATCAAAATTTGGCCCAGAATGGGTCAATCCTTTTCATCACATGCATCCTTTACAGCTGTAGAGTAACAGATAACATTCATCCCATGGGTGGTTAGAGTCAGTTGGAACTGTTCACTAATATTACTTTACTTTGTATCACAGTAGCATCTAGAGACTCTCATGGAGATTAGGGCCGCGGTGGCACTGCACTGACATTGCACGAGACAGTGACTGTCCCATAGAGCTTATAGGCAAGACAGACAAGGGCTGGGAGGGGGAACAGAGGAAGTGTCTTGCATCTACTTTTCTGTTTAATGGTTTCCTGTGTCGTGTCTGATGTCCCTGTACTTTTTGGTTACACTGCAAATAACTTGTGATGCTTTGTGTAAGTGACACAGTTGACATTCAGTTTAATTTGGAAAGAACAGTTTCACCCAGGAAGGTCACTCAGTGTTTGCGAATTCTCTCTACAAGGCGGTGGGGAGGCCATTTTGTGTATTTTTAAAATGGAGCATGTTTCGATAAAACTTTCTCCATCCACAGAACATCATGATACTCTCTTTAGGGCTCTTTGAAATCTATAGATCAGGCTTTGTACTTGGGGAAATATTTGAAACAACACTTGTGACTGAGCACGTGAAAGACATTCCTGTGGGAGCTTGTCCAGCCAGCTGACCATACACAATACTGCATTTATAGTTCAGGATCTTGTAAAATGGTTACATCCAAGGACTGTCTTTGGGCAAAAAATCCATTCTAACAAGCCTGACGTGTAATTAGGGCATCCTATAAATATATACTAAATGGGGTCTTGGTTTCTTCATTTATAAAGTGGGGATAGTAACAATTGCCTGTCTCACATGCTGAGGAGTAACTGATGGGTTCATAGCACTTTGAAGCTCTGACGTTTTTCTCTAAATATTAGGTGGTATTGGGTCAAATTGGTCAATCGTGGTAAATTGCCTGGGTTTGAGCTGGCATGGAAAAGCCAAGTACAATAGTGCTGAATGTCTTCAGATGGGTGATCTGCAGAAGTATAACTTTGTTTATAATGCTTGGAGGATGGGCATAGTAAGACAAGAGCTCTCTCTTCCCTGCTGTCTCATAGTAGGAGGCACTGCATCCTTTGAGGTGCTTATACTTTTCCTAGTCAAAAGAACTTGAAATTTGAGTCCACAGAATATTCCCAAATGATGCAAACAGTCCCAATTCTGGGCTGTTTATGTAGTGTGAGTAATGATGGGTGGCATGAGAGAGAGAGGAGTGCCTGCCTGCCTGTCTGCTGGACAATAGAAAGTAAAGAAAACAAATTCAGAGGCAGTGTAAATGGATGTAAGAAGGTGTCAGATAAATGACTGGGGCATTCATCTTAGAGCAATTTTATTTCGATTTGTATTCAAATTCCAAAGAGACACTGCGCTACTATTCTTTACGTTTCTATGGCAGCCCACATATTCTTAACTATTTCTATACAGTTTTCTCAAGCCTGACCCCAAGAGATGGAATTTTACAAGGCTGGCCCTCTTCCTGTCTAGTGGGATTTAAAATAATGAATGCCCTAGCACTGAAATTTGTCTAGTCAAACCATCTCTGAACTGCATTGGCTGCCAAATTATACTGCAGACAAGGTGGGCGATATCTCTTACTGGATCTCTGTTGGTAAGACACAAGCTTTCAAGCTGCAGAGAGCTCTTCTCCAAGTCAGACCCTGACTTCACATAGATGTGTGGATCCCAGAGACTCAAAATACTTCGCTCGGGGCAATACACTGTGGGCATCTCTACGCTGGAGCCAGGGAACAGCATGCCTAGGGCCTAATTCTGAACCTTTGAAGATCAGTGGGCATCTTTAATGGACTTAAGTGGATTAGGCCCTTCAAAAAATAAGTTGTCTGACTTTTTCTGAATATGTACATATTCCCTAGAAGTCTTTGGGTTAGTACTTACACTGTTGTGGAAGCTTGAAATGGGGCCTTGTCCATTATTGTGTGTTTCTATCCTCTTTTGATTTTTTTTTTAAATGGGGGAATTTCAATATTTCTTTCAATTCATGTTGACTCTGTTGGAGAATATTTCCTAAGAGATCATAGTCCCAACATGATTGCACAACTGCAGTAAGTAATAGTAGTCATGCCTGACTAACTTACATAGCTTCTATGGTGAGATAACTGACTCAGTGGATGAGGGGAAAGCAGTGGATGTGTTATTCCTCGACTTTAGAAAAGCTTTTGATACGGTCTCCCACAATATTCTTGCCAGCAAGTTAAAGAAGTATGAGCTGGATTAATGGACTGTAAGGTGGATGGTAAGCTGGCTTGATCGTCAGGTTCAACAGACGATCAATGGCTCCATGTCTAGCTGGCAGCTGGTATCAAGTGGAGTGCCCTGGGGTCGGTCCTGGGGCTGGTTTTGTTCAGTATCTTCATTAATGATCTGGAGGTTGGTGTGGATTGCACCCTCAGCAAGTTTGCAGATGACACTAAATTGAGAGGAGTGGTAGAAATGCTGGAGAGTAGGGATAGGATACAGAGGGACCTAGACAAATTAGAGGATTGGGCCACAAGAAATCTGATGAGTATCTACAAGGATAAGTGCAGAGTCCTGCACTTAGGATGGAAGAATCCCATGCAGTGCTACAGACCAGGGACCGAATGGCTAGGCAGCAGTTCTGCAGAAAAGGACCTAGGAGTTACAGTGGATGAGAAGCTGGATATGAGTCAACAGTGTGCCCTTGTTGCCAAGAAGGCTAATGGCATTTTGGGTTGTATAAGTAGGAGCATTTCCAGCAGATCGAGGGACGTGATTGTTCCTCTCTATTCAACATTGGTGAGGCTTCATCTATGGCCAGTTTTGAGCCCCACACTATAAGAAGAATGTGGATAAATTGGAAAGAGTCTAGCAGAGGGCAACAAAAATGATTAGGGGCCTGGAGCACATGATTTATGAGGAGAGGCTGAGGGAACTGGGATTGTTTAGTCTGCAGAACAGAAGAAGGGGGGGGCGGGTTTGACAGCTGCTTTTCAACTACCTGAAAGGGGGTTCCAAAGAGGATGGATCTAGACTGTTCTCAGTGGTACCAGATGACAGAACAAGGATAATTGTCTCAAATTGCAGAGGGGGAAGTTTAGGTTGGATATTAGGAAAAACTTTTTGAGTAGGAGAGTGGTGAAGCACTGGAATGGGTTACCTAGGTAGGCGGTGAAATCTCCTTCTTTAGAGGTTTTTAAGGTCAGGCTTGACAAAGCCCTGGCTGGGATGATTTAGTTGGTGTTGGTCCTGCTTTGAGCAGGGGGTTGGACTAGATGACCTCTGGAGGTCTCTTCCAACCCTGATATTCTACTATTCTAACTTTTCTGGCTGAGTGAGAACACTTTACTGATTTTTGCTGTTGTGAAAAGCCAATATTTGGTTTAAAGATCTCTTTGGATTTTTAATTCATTTTGCCAGAACATTTAGATGCTTTGCCTGCATCCATACCTGTCTTTAATTGCTTATTCAGTTGGTCTAATGCATATTGCAAAGAATGACGGTTCTCCAGGATGTGTGTCTTGGTCAAGCTAAGCCTGAAACACATCAGACTGGGTGCTCCTAAGGAGTGAGGTTTACTGTGTGTATCAATGGGGCTTTGGCTTAGTCATCGTACTCCCTCTTTATGGTATTGTAGCTGTATGTGAAAACAGAATATAGAAGCCAATATCCATTTGTCCATCCTCTGGGTACTATAATAAAAGTTCCCCTTCTGCAATTACCCATGTATACTTTAGGAATCTGCCAGTAAAAATAAAAAGGAATTTTCTATTTAAATATTATGCAGTATATGCACATTCAAAATATTTTTGTGGTGCCATTCGTGCCACTACAAATAAGTCTGTATTATTGTTTCTGTTATAGGTCCCTTCAGGGAATTGGAACTTGGCTGTAAAAATCCATTCAGGCCTAAAAATTGCCAGATAAGGTCTCAGCCTAGGAGGTATTTGTTTATTTTGACAAGTAATTTAAAATAGGGTCTGAAAATAAAATTTGAAATTAGTGGTTTCAGATTCCTGTCCTCTGATTTCATATTTATAAAGGGCTTAAATTACCAATTGCAGGCTTTTGGTCTATATAACATGGGCTTATGTCTGGGGAGATGGGGGGAAGAAGAATTACAAAGTGCCAAACCCTGCAGTACCTTCTAAGACAAAACTCTCGTTCACCTGTGGGCCAAGAACAAGTGTGAGACATCTTAAATTTTGTTTTTCAAAGTGCACCCAGCAGCCTGGCTCTAGGTTTGAACATGTTGGCCTAGGTGACTTGCCCAAAACCACACAGGAAATCTGCCACAGTTCCAGGAATAGAGCAAAGATCATGTGCTTTAACAGCAAGAGGCTGTATTTTATTTGCGAGCCGTTACTCCCACAGTAAAAATGAACCACGGATCTCTGCATCAAAAGTCATGTAGGGCTACCTACAGCTAAGAAGCTAAAATAAATGGCTTGCTCTGTTAGTTGTCTTCTGTTCAAGACCTGCAAGCAGCAGTTTGGTGCACTGAAGACGGTGCAAATTCTGTGTTCCATCTCTTGGGAGAGGATGGGTGTCCCATTTTTGTGCCATTCAGATCCTGGATTGCTGAAACTGTCCCCAGCATCAGTTAAAAGAGCCATGCAAGCTGCTCTAATTTATGTCAGCCTGTCTGACTGCCTGTGTGGTACACAGCAGTACAAAACCTCCATAGCACCTAGTGCAACAGCTGCTCTTTCTCCTGCCCCTGAAATGCACCCTCCTGGCTCTGATTTCACTCCACTATGCTCTTGAGAGAAGGAGTGTAGAGCTGCTTATAGCACCCTCATGGTTCATTTATATTCCTTCTGTGCCTTTGGATCAGGTTCTAGAGTCCGCTCTGTATGCTCCTTAGGCTGTTTCGGTACAGATCCACAAACAGACCAGTCCCAGTCCTGCTTTGCTTAGAACACCAAATGACATCAACTCGGACCAATAAAGTCTTCGGCTCAGATCCTCAGCTGGTGTAAATTGGCACAGGACCACTGAAGTCCTCTGGGTGTCTCTCACTTATTTAGTTCCCTAACATTCCAGGGGCCATGGGCATTGATTCACCCTGGTCCCTCTGGTTTTCTGCCTGTGGCACAAACAGCTGAGGGTTGTGACACTTTGGTCTAATTCTTGTTGTTGGAGTTGATGTGGTGGTACCAGGTGGGGGTTAGTGGCCTGTGATATACCAGATCAGACTAGATGATGTGATGGCCCCTTCTAGCCTTAAACTCTAAGTCAATGGTGCCATGATGATTTATACCAGCTGAGGATCTGGCTTGTACTCTACAAAGCATCCAGTTGTTGCCTCTCCAATTGCAATTTATGACACCACCCATAATATATGAAGCCCAGAATTCATTTACAAATCTGTCACTCACGTTTGGGGTTTTGCCATTAGCTTAAAATATTTGTATAAAGCTGCTATGTAGGTGACATGCTGCAAAGCTAAAGGGCCTACTGCAAGGAAAATGTTTAGGCTCTCTCATATATACACATGCTATTTTAATTCCATCAAATGGGTTCCAGATTACACCTCATCTGACTATAGAGTCAACCACAATAACCAGCAGCTCTGAGACTGTTACTGCAACCACAGCTAGAGCCATTTGGAACATCACACGTTGTGTGATTTTAAATCAACGAGGAAAACAGTTTGAATATTCATAGTCAAATTTCCTCCCTAAACACAAACCTATGTTTGCCTCATACGTGCAAGCCCAGTGTGAAACTTTACACAAAATGTTTCTTGAGTTATCCAAGTTCAGGAAGCATCTGAATAACTTTCTTAATAGTTCTGATTGTTTAATGGTATCTGGACACATTTTCTTCCATTTCAATAGGAAACAAATTCAACTCCAGACTAAGACTGAGCATGAGAAGTTCCAGGCTGAATTTGGAGGGGAATTATACATGACTGAAATGGGTATGAATGAGAGTGTCATTTAAGCCTGAATAATAGGTGTCATAGTTCAGGGCAACTTACCTGTATTCTCCCTCCATGGTCCACCAAGAGCACTCACTTCTAGGCTTTTGGCTCCCAGGTGTCATCTGTCCTGGGTGGAGACCCTCTCTCCCTCCTAACCAGAGTTTTTACAGTTCTCTGCCTACACTGTTATTCCCAGAAAGCCAGGTTGCCTAAACAAGCCAGCTTCTACCTTCCATAGCCTCTGAAGAGAACATAAATGGCATAATTGCTCCTAAGTTACAGCTCTTTCTAAGCAAGCACATTTATTGATCAGGTGAAAGAATTACAGAGAAAAGATATTTAAAACAATAAAAATATACACCATTGCTAATAGGGGATCTGGTAGATGTCAGTTCTTCAAAGACCATAAAAGTGTTTTTCTGACATTACAAGTTTATAACAGCTTTAGCTTAGAACACACCCATCAATGAGTTAGCCCTTCCTTTATATTGGCCTTTGAACATCAGGTTCCAGAAAAAGGTAAGAGTAAATAATGGTCCTTTCCTCCTGGTGCAGCTTCAGAAGGCTGGGTTTTGGCATAAGTGGAGCTGGGAATTTGCATGTACCTCCTCCTAGAGATTCCCCAGGGAAACTGTTTGCGCAAAAGTCCATTCTTGGCTGGCCCACTGTTCAATATAGTCCTTTGACATTCATAGCACTTCCCTGGGCTCTCAATAATACATAACCTTTGCATTTAATACAATGGACTCCAATGATACTTAAACTTAATTCAATAAGGTTTTTTTAAGGATACTATAAGAAACTGCCATAGCAGAGGATTGATATTGTGATGCTCACATTTAAAAAATGTGGATTTTTTTGCATACTAACCATCTTCCATGAATTACTGCAGCGCCAACAAATTCTAGTTATTGTGTTCCTCCAACGGGATTTTTAATGCCAGTTGTAATGACAGATTATATGAAACAGCTGGTCAAATAGAATGAGGAACCAGTTAGTTGGCATTGGATGAAATAATAAAAACAGACACCACGCAAACTTTGGCAGTAACAAGCAATCCTCAGAGTGTGGACACAAAAAAGAAATGGACTGGAATCAGTTCTCTGCAGCTGTGTGGGCTTTCAGGTAAGGGTCAGCTATTCCATGGCATGACAATCATTTGAAAGGTGCTTAAGAGGTTGCCACTACAATGAAAGTGCATTCATTACAATGAATACAGAAATTCCAAATGACAGAAATACACCTGCTATGTTTATACTGAACAGAAGTCCCCACTATCTACTCTGGGGCAAAAATGAACTTGTAAAGCCTGTGCCAGCCCAGGGCCGGAAGAAGTGGCTTGTACTTCCTCTGTGCAGAAGCTGACAGGGGCT
The DNA here is from genome assembly GCA_007922305.1 of Dermatemys mawii. Classification (NCBI taxonomy): domain Eukaryota; kingdom Metazoa; phylum Chordata; order Testudines; family Dermatemydidae; genus Dermatemys; species Dermatemys mawii. The sequence continues at coordinate 3,345,371 of ML677384.1, read as the reverse complement.
GGGTAGCTCTGAGGACAGCTGAACCATGGGGTGTGGCTGCAATGACACCAGGGAAAGGAGGAAGTGCCACAGCGGCATGAAGAGCTGTGACAAGATGTGCCTCGTGCTCACTCTGCAGGCGGTGCTGAGAACTTCTCATCTTTCTAATGTCATCAAACTGTATGAGGAAAAACCTAAAGAGCCTGTTTATTCTGACTGCGTGCTATATGGTGCAGGGAGAGGTCTGGTTGTGGGTGAGAGGTTCCTTTAAAAGCCACCCTGGTGCTTCCCCTGTTCTCGGCCCCTTGCAGAAACCTGTCCTCCCCTCACTGTAAGTTGCAGCTGTCTCGGGGAGCTACTCTAATTTACTAGCATCTGCAACAGACAACTAGGGGTTGTTCAAGCAGTTGAAAATAGCCTGAATTCCCGCTCTCCTGGAACACCCCCAGCTCCGTGCCTTTTTGGGGGACCCCTTATGTCAGGAGGTTCTGTCATGTAGAACTCATACAGCTAAATAGATTTTGTCATGTATACCTGTAGAGGGGCCATGACATAACCGAAAATCTGGCCCACAACCTCCAACTCAGGAAAGAATTCAGGGTCCTAGTCAGTCTCTTCCGACGTAGCAGTCACCCACTGTCAATGCAATAACTGCTGTAGCCGCTTCCTTTGGTCATTCTGTCATTTATTTGTGCAGCCATGGTAGCCCGTGGTGGGCTGGAGATAAAAGGAAGATCCTCTCCCAGTCTGGGTTTTATACAGGATGCATGTTCACTAAAGCAATCACCATGTTCTTGTACAGGAAATACATTCAGACTGTATACTAGTGGAAGAGAGAGCAGGACAAACCCAACCCCTTCTTACACACAAGAACCTGACATTCTGGCTGTGGCAGCCACTATGAGAGGGGCTAGCAGTTAGACTCTCACTGTAGGCCTCACCTCAAATGATTACATTTATGATATTATTGCTATAGTCCTGATTCATTGTTTAGTTTCCTCCTGGGTGACAAACCGGGAGTACGTAGTATTTTTTAATGAATAGCACATCACTCAGTTTCCCTGTTCAGTTTTGTATTGCTGTCTGGCTGAATGCAACACACAGATAAATCAAAAGGGGCTGTTACAGAACCAAGCAGGAAAAGTAACACAGTGACACACATAAGGCAGCCTCGGGTACCCAGCTTCAAAGGAGTTTAGATAGCAATGGTAGGACCGTCAAGTGGTGGGATAATTTACGTAACTGGCTCCACCAAGGCTAGATTTTCTTTTCCTAAGGCTAAGTCTGAGATCAAAAGGTCCTGACAAGCTAAAAAGGTGCCACTGGTAGAAAGGCTGTGTGTGGGGGGTGGGGGTGGGGGTGGGGGGTGGTTCAGGTGACCTGAAAGAGGCCGGCCAGGATGTGTCAGTGAAAAAGCCACTTCAATATGTACACAGTGTTTTTGTAGCTGGGTTGGTCGTAAGACATTGGAGTGACAAAGTGGGGAAGGGTAATATCTTTTATTGGACCAACTTCTGTTGGTGAGAGAGAGAAGCTTTTGAGCTTACACAGATCTGAAGAAGAGCTCCGTACAAGTACAAATGCTTGTGTCTCTCACCAGAAGAAGTTGGTCCAATGAAAGATATTACCTCACCCTAGGGTGACCAGACAGGAAGTGTGAAAAATTGGGATGGGGATGGTGGGCGGGGCGAGTAATAGGAGCCTATGTAAGAAAAAGCCCCAAATATCGGGACTGTCCCTATAAAATTGGAACATCTGGTCACCCTACCTCACCCATCTTGTCTCTCCACTATGTCTGAGCCCTGATCTGGGGCTGCAAGAGTAGCTCATTTTCTATGCCCGTTCAATCCTTGGGTTCTCGGCTCAGACTGCCAATACAAGTGTCTCTAGTGGTGGTGATTGTTTGAAGGGGGCGGGTATACCTGTCCAGTAGCAGTAATAAAACTTCCCCAACGCTAGTACCTTTTGTATAAGGATCCCAAAGAACTTCACAAACTATAATTAATAAGGCCTCACATCACCCCTGTGAAGTAGGTACAGTAGTATCTTTTCCACATTAGTAATGAGCAAAGTGAGGCCAAGAGAAGTTAAGGGGCTTGCCCAAAGTCTCACAGCATGTCAGTAGCAGACCCTCAAACTCTTGGTACTTTTGAAGCTATCAAGCAGAGCTCTCAACTCATTTTGATGCTAATGACTTTCAGTAATGACCTGGACTGATGTCCCAGTGGTAAAAGGCTCCATGTGCCATTACCAAACACCTGAATAGCTTAGGGCCGCCACTACCTCCTCCCAGGAGTTCTAAAGCATACTTACAGCAGGGCTTAGCCAAGCTACAATTTTTTTCCTTAGTGAAACATTTTTTGAAATTTTTCACTGGCTAAAACAGACTTAAATTTCACTTGGGTGTCATTTAGACATATCATGCTGTGTTAGACTTGATTGACCTACAATGTTGTGGCTGATGGAACTCAAATGTTATGTTCATCTCTCAATGTCTATTTATCTTTTAAGGATAATATTCTTATACAAATCATTACTCATCTATGGAGTCCAAACTCAGTTAACAATAAACTCTCAGTTGACATACCTTCAATATTTGCTTTTCGCAAGCAATCCTTATAAATTCTCCATAGTCTAAAATGGGAATAGGTAAAATAAGGCTGAACAAAGAGTGTGGGTAGAAACCCAAGTACTCAGTCACCATGAGGAATGCCAGTCAAAGAGTTTTCCATGGGGAGTTATAAGAAGTTATGAGGTAGGGAGAGCTGACCAACAGTCAAATATTTCAGGCCTTGAATCTTTTCTAATTTTATTTAAACACAATCAATTGGAGACAGGGGAAACTATTCATTTTTTAATCATGTGATCTAATATTTACCTCTGTAATCAAATTACATTTCCCTGCCTTTCAGTTTTACTACAGAAATGTGAACCTGGTACTATGCCTACAATTAAAAAAAAATAAATTACAGTGAATTTATAGTATTATATAAGGAATTGCTTAATTGGAGTGCAGAGCTACACAAATAATTTTTAAGTATAGTCACTCTAAAACTAATATTGACCTGAGTTTTAAAAGATTTTTTTATGACTTGTGTAAAACAAGCGCATTGAAAGATCACCACACATAATTCTACTCATTAGTAGATGCAGAGAAAAATGGGATGATTAGAAACACAGCAATGAACTGACACAGATGTTTCAGTGCTTTGGAAAATATATTTTAAATTATGCCATCTGTAGAGTTATAGTAAGTCTAATAAAAATAATGAGAAGCAAGCAGATAAACTATGATTCCTGTAGCTCTCACATTAGGAGATGTATCTGAAATGTAAATAGGTACAGCAAAGCCATATGTGCTTCAGACATCTGTTCCTCATTAAATTCTCCTGGACATTAGTATTAACATATGGAACATACAAGGAGGTGTCTATGCTAGCCTTTATTTCCTAAATTTTCCTGCCAGTTGTAGCAATAGTGGAAGGGAGAATTTTCAGAGGCTCAGAAGGGAGGTTAGCTGACTAGCTGCCAAAGAAGCCAATTGGGCTTGGGCACCTAGCTAACAGCTGTGCCTTTGAAAATATCCCCTGGGAGTATTAGTGTACATAGACACCAGTGTTCTGACTACCATTTGTCTCACCCTGATCATACTAGTTCTAAATGACATGGTGGTTAAAACACCAGTGACTGCTGATACCTATAATCATGGAGTTGTAGTGAAGAAAAATGTGATAGGATTCCTTTGATCAGACAATTCATAGTGTAGTCAGTGTTTCCCCTTTGTCAAAACATTTGTATGAGGAAAAAAGTGTTTAGTCACAGATATATGCCCCTAGGAGCCCCTTTATGCTAATTGGTAAAGGGAACATTCAACACACTGTCGTCAGAATATTTAGCCAAAGAAGGACTTGTATGGTGTCATATAAAAACTGGGGACATAGAACCATAAGGCTATCAGGGATGGCAAGGGTCATCTATTCTAACCCACTGTCAAGATGCAGGATTTGTTGTGTCAAACCATCCAAGACAGATGGATATCCATCCTCCTTTTGAAAACCTCCAGTTAAGGAGCTTCCATTAGGTAGTTTGTTCCATTGTCCTACTGTTCTTACAGTAAGGAAGTTTTTCCTGAGATTTAATCTAAATCTGCTATGCTGCAGTTTGAACCCCTTGTCTCTTGTTCTGCCTGCATGAGAGAACAATTTTTCTCCATCTTTTTATGGCAGCCTGGCAAATATTTGAAGACAACTATTATCTTCTCCCCCCCAATCTCCTCTTTTCCAAACTAAACATATCCAGTTCCTTCAGCCTTTGCTCGTATGGCTCCCATTCCATCCCTTTGATCATCTTTGTTGTGGTGCCTCTGGATCCTTTCCAGTTTCTCTACATCCTTTCCATACAGTGGTGAGCAAAACTGGACACAGAACTCCAGGTGACTGGAGTGGTACTGTCACCTCAGATGACTTGCAAGCTCTGCCTCTGTTAATGCAACCCAAAATTGCATTTGCCTTTTTTTGCAACAGCATCACACTATTGACTTGTTGTGACACTCTGTACCTCAAAGTAGTACCCTGGAACCCTCATATTCACCAGAGTATGCCTTGTGAGATATCATTTTAAAAGTCTTGATCTGCTGATTATTAATATCCTGTTGAAATGTATGTACTCTCATTGTATGTGAAGTTATGAAGTATTGCTATGTGTGTTACTGAAATATGTTGTGAGGCTAGGAATGCCCACAACCAGCCTTTCAGTTACAACAAAGGAGTAGCCATCACCAGCCTGATGGGCATTCATGGTCTCATCAACACTGAATCCTCTAGCCCACAGGCTTCTTGGGGAAGGTACATACACCAAGGAGGCAGGCTAACCCACAGCACAGCAAGGATCTTTTTGGCAGGCAGAAGAAAGTATAAAAGAGGGAAAGTGACATTACTACTTGGCATCTCCCCCCACTTCCATCTTGTTGCAAAAACTGCTTATTTCCTTTGGAGTTCAGTCCAATATACCTCAAAGGACAGGCATAACTCAGTAGACTTCTGGAAAAACAAGATTTATTGCAAGCAATAAGGAGTCAGAGGGGTTATCATCCAAACAACTGGCTCCCCTCAATACATGTGTGAGGATATTTTATGCCCCTGTGTTGATAAGGGAGGGGGACTTTCAATCCACTTACACAGGTGGGAACACTTAATGGCTATTACATCCATTGTTGGTATTAATCTATTTCATTTACCTGTCTGGTAAACAGGAGGTTCAAAACACTTAGGGGTACTCAGACACTATGACACCTGCACAGCTGTGACAGGGTGAATGCAAGTTTAAAATGCATATTAAACTAGGGGTCAATAGTACATATACAGGGAGTGAGATTATAAATCTAAGGTTATTTTAAAATCATACTACAACATTCTAAGTTACATTTTCCTAACAATCATTTTCTTAACAATCTCAACATCTGGAAGAAGGTCTGGAAGACAAAGACTTTAAACTGGGGAAGTTTGGTTCCAGGCTGAAAGGTGGTCCAGTCTGTGTACTGAGGAACTTTTTATCTGCTGTACCATCTTTCAGGATGAGACACTGCTTGATTCAAATCTTGCTTAGTCTGTTTAAGTTAGAATTAGACTGCAAATGTATTTTTGCTTCTTAGGTAACCAACTTTGATCTCTATGCCAGCTACTTATAATCACTTAAATCTATCTTTCTGTATTTAATAAACCTGTTTTATATTTTACCTAAAACAGTGGGTTTTGATTGAAGTGCTTCGAAATCTCAGCTCAGACTACAAAGGCTAGTGTATATCCATTCTATACTGAGGGAGTGGTGAACTTATTAATGAGTTTGCACCGTCCAAGGGAAACTTGAGCAGTGAAAGATAGCTCAAGACACCCAGAACTTGTGGGTGTGATTTACGTATGGCTTGCACACACTGCTGAGAAGGATCACAACCTCAGCATGAGTACGATGGGGTCCCCAGGGTGCATCCTGGACTGTGGGATCAATGAGCCCT